>VWZD01001388.1:600943-754188 GCA_013396695.1 Sakesphorus luctuosus | reverse complement strand
TTTGGTACCTGGCAACTGAACCACTGATGGCTACTGCCTGCCCTTTTGTCTCAGCTGGGATTTCTGCTGCAGGGAAGTATTGTCAGTACAAGAAGATACCCAGACATCTCGTGCAGAGAGGGGGACCATGGACCAGAAATATTACATCCTTTATCAATTTAGTGTCTTTCTGCCATGAGATTAAGGCTGGAAGAGCTTTTCTGTGCCCTAAAAAGGCCGCCTCCATTTAACCTTTTTCCTTAAGCAGCAATAGGTTTTTTGATTGTTCAGGAATTGCCATAGAGGCTCTGTGTTTTACATTCTTACACCTATGGAACAATCAAGTCACAAGAAAGGGATCTGTGTCTGAGGATCATGGTATGCCTGGAATGAATATGCCTTTGCACCACCTACACATGGGTCGGGTAATCATGAGACGCTTGATCCTTTACCCTGGAAGCTGTCACCCTCTAGCTAGGCCTCTGACTGCATTTCTCTTGCACATCTGGACTGACGCAGGTGTTCCTATATGTAATGGCAATGCAGCTTCCAGTTAAATAATTGAGAAGCTGTTACATTGTATGTGTCACTAACAACTGTATTCATTGTGTTTTGTAACATTATGCTGAGACATTGTCTGAATCTAAATGATGAGAAGCTGAGGTTTATCTTTAGCCTATGTTTCATTCAAAAGAAGCTGATTTTCTCTGAAACGGTCTTCCTGTTACTTGGCTATGGGCTTGATACAAGATGGAAGGAAGCGCTCCAGCCACGTAAGATATATTTGCATCAGCATGTTACTAAGCTGGTGATCCCTGAGCTGTAAAGGGGTCAAACAAAGGTCATTAAGGTGGAGGAAGAGTCCCTAGAGGTTGGGAAGTTAATTGCAGCAAAGCAAAGAAAATGTGTGCCACACATGTATCTCCTGGGGATGCTGTGTCTTCTTTACTTGCCTTCTGAAACAAATCTGTGTGTAGGGCTATGTGGTCACATACATCTTCTAGTAAGTTTGGTGGTATTGAGAAAACTTAAAATTGAAAAAAGTGTTCCCAAGAAAAGATTGAGAAATGCTTGTTGAGGTTAGAGTTTGTGCTTGTGCTAATTGATTGCCAGCTAATTTGCTGTCACCAGCACAAGTTCTTATTTAGGCAACCTGCAAATATTTATATCACAAATATTTATGAAATAAAAGAATTTTTCTAGGACAGAAATGCATGTGTGGCTAGGTGACCACAATTAAAATTAGTGTCTAAGGAGTTAAAGAAGAATGAAAAATTTGAATTTAGCTGTTGCTATGAGGGCAAATTCTTGTCTGGCCAAATGACCAATTTCAAGGAAGTTCAAGGGAGTTAAAAGGCACATGCCAGTGATTCAATTTATGTCAGCTCTGTACCTGAACATTGTCTCTTTGGAACATGCAAATTTTCTGAATTGGTCCTGCCCATAATTTCTTATTTGTTCTTAATTATACCAAAGAAGGAAATAAACTCTGCGTCCTTACAAAATTTTCATGGCTTCTCTGATTTGGGGTGTTGCAGGGTGTAGCTAATGCTCTGAAAAGGCTTCGGGATTCCTGGATGAAGGGTGTGATGAAAGAAGTGTATTGTTATTGTTTTAGGAGAGGAATCATGCTACTGGGTAAGCCTCTGTCACTGAGACCTGCTGGACTTGTTTGTTCTGACTTGCCTATGACTCCTTTCTTTCTTAATTCAGGAGATAAAGCCTCAAGTCTATGCTGAGATGCTGCACAGTGTGTTGTGGCATTCAGGACAGTGCATCTCCAGAGAGAACTTCTTGCTGATCTCTCAGTGGTACCCAGAGGTGAGTGCCACAGGCTTCTGACTTGCTCCTTGGTAGTTTGGGCAGCATGGCTACATCATGTATAGATTTATAGGGCAGTTTGAGCTCTGACCGAGGGTATGGGGAGAATGGCACTAGTTTTGAGCTTGCTTCTGATTTGATCTGCCTTTCATGCATCTGTAATCCTTCTGATATTTCAGCCTTTCTCCTCAACTAAAATGCATTTGTTTTCTGAGAATTCCCCAGCTCTTCTGCCGCATGATATGACAAATCAAGGTGGCCTATGTGGAGAACAGATGAGCGTCATCTCACTGTGCTCTGACTCTGATCTATCGTTTGTGCTAATGTAGTTAGATGTGTTGCAGTCACAACTGCTGAAGTAGAGGGCAAGCAGAGTACACTTGGTAAAAGTAGCTTCCTGTGCTCTTGACTTTATGTGCAGCCAGTGAAGTGTTAATCTGTGCAGAATCAGCTTGGAAACACACCAAACCTGGCACCTGACCATTTCACCCGCCCTGCCTTGGAATGAAAACCAAACTAAAACTTACAAAGACTACAACTACTTGTGTGGTGTCTCATTTTTTGAATAGATTTCATCGAGTCAAAGAAGGACAAAGGGAAGCAGGCAGAGCTATTTTTGAAGGCCGAAAAGCAGAGATCTACTACCTATAATCTGTTTACTGCCAAACTAGCAGAACAAGATACTTCTTTATGACCAACATAGCTGGAAGTGGAAATCTGAGCAGGAAAGATGATGTACAAGTTACAGAACCTTATCCTGAAGTGATTGCAATTAGTGGCCATGTACTTAATATTTTCTTTACACTTCTATGGCCTCTCACATGTTGGTGCAGATTGTAAAGTCCTTATGTAGTGAGTAGCCCTCCTACTTCTATTAAAGCTGATTTCAGAACATGGGCGTTTTTTTCAAGATGTTGGCTGTAGCAGTCAGCTGCAGAAAGACATATTATTGATCAAGGATATTTCAGTTGTTGGCATTACAGTTGTGTTCCACAGACTCTTGTAGTGGTATGGGAGGCTAGCTCTATCCCCACAATTAAAGAGTTCCTAACTTCCGAACAGTTGTGTGCAAAATGGATGAGAGAGGAAGGAACAACAAACCTTTTGTGCTGATTGCAAAGGTGATCGAATAATCAGGGAAGCCTGTAAGAGTAGCGTTTTGGCATCATGGATATAGTTGCTGGTAAGATCTGAGTTAAGACATCCCAAAGACTGAAAAGCTGCTCTTGAATCTTGATGCAAATGACAAAAACAGTATTTGGAGCTGTTGTCTTTACCCAGCTGAAGTGTGCTCTCAGGAAGCAGCAAGACCTTGGTAAAATTTGATGGTTAAGGGGAGGAGCTCAATTAGTAAGTGGCTAATACATTACTGATGCTTTATCTCACTGCAGAGGGGTGGCATGCAAGCACCTACTGTTTTTGTGGGACGTTCAAGGGTGTGGGGAGATCAAGCTGATTCAGTGTGACGCATAGAAGAACACACATTTAGTTTCTCTCAGCAGATCCCTTCAATGTTTGGAAGTCTTTCATTGTATCAGAATTGCTTTAGGAGTTGTCAAACATTGAGTAATTGAGGCTGGTAGGTAACTAACGTCATCCAAACAAGGGTCTCACGGTATTTAGGCAAGTACTAGCTTCTTCTGTTTCAATTCTCAAAGTAGTAGAGGTTGTCCCATTCTTTTAGAAGTGTTTGTCCTGAGTATGCCACAAGAGCACAGGGGGTATGCTAGGTTAGTGTGGTTGCTTTTGGTAAAGGTGGGAGTGAAATTAGAATGTCTTGCTTTGTGGCCCTGTGCTTTTGCTACAGGCCTTCTGGACTAAGCCAGATATATTTCAGTTGCTGCTATTCCTAAGCACCCTGCCAAGGTAGATAACTTCAGGGACCTAGGCTAGATCTTCAAATTGCACCCATCAGGCCAGCAGATTAATTTGTTCAGTTGTCTTGTGAAAGGTCCTATTTCTAGGAAAAGTGATTGTAGACATGTGCCTGAATCTCCAGCATTGACTGGAAAAACTGGTCATGGCTATAAATGTGGAGAGACCCTCCTCAGCAGATGTGCCACCCAAGCTCTGCCACTGGCTCTTCTGAGAGTATTGGATTATCAGTTAGCAGGGATATAATAATAAAAAACATAGTAATAAGTCTATTATAGGAAGTCAGCATTATAGGAAGACACAGAAGGGGTTGCATGTTTTCTTCTGTGCAGAGTGTGGCAAAACACCTTCAGTAAACAGCTAATACCAGAAAACATTAATCTAAAAGCAAATCTAGCTTGGTGTGCTATGAGGGCTTATCTTAAAAAGTCAATTCCCTGCTTCTCCAGCAGCTTAGTGACTAGGGCTACATGATAGAGTTATACTTCCTTTTCTTTTCTGAGCAGACATTTTCTGATCAGTTTGCTGTATTGCTCTTGCTGAGGCTTTTGATAACTCACAGTAACTCAACCAGATGGGATGGATAATCTTAATATAGTGAATCAAATCCTGTCAGGCAAACTTTCATCACTTGCATTGTGAATGAATATAGTAACCTTTTAGGTGTTGGGTACAGAACGAGAGAGGAAAAACAGCTTGTCACCTGTGTATTGTGCACGTCCTTTTCTTTTGCATAAACGTTCCAAAGTTGAAGGTAAAGAATTCACTTGTGGCTGATCAGGAGTCCAGCCTGAAATTCTATGTCCTTCCTCACTGGTTTCACAAGGAAGACCAGAAAAATTTAGATCTTTAAAATTTCAGTACAACTTTTCTTCCTAATGTGCCAATAACTATTAATGTAGCTTTATTTCTTGCTGTGTTTCACTTACTAAAATATCCTGTATTGAGGTTTGTTTTATTATATCTCTATCTAAACATAACTTCAGTGTATTTTAAATACTTAATTCTATAAAAACATAGCTATTTTCAAAATAATTCCTTTGAATTTTTTTTTCAGTATGGAATAACCTTTTGGTGATCAAAGTACAGTCTGCGGCTCAGAGCCAAGGTGTGTAAACTAAGAGACTTAATAATTTGCTTTTATGGGCCTAAATTAATTGTGATATGAAACAGAGAGATGCTGCTGTCTCCATGGATTATCTTGGGCCCTTTGGGAATGACACGTTTTCAATGAGAACAGGGATTGTTCAGATAGTATTGCCAAGATAAGCAGTTTTGTACTGAACTAAAAGATCTTGGGTCTGAAACTTCTCACTAAATCACTGCAGACTGAGAGCTGCCAGACAGAGACTGTGAGGAGATTGTTTTCAGAGCAGAGAGGATTTGGCCTTTGAGGTGTCCCAGCAGAGTCTGGATGCTGATCTCGTGCTAAAGTTTGCTCCTGTGGAGTGAGAGCTATCTCGTTCATACTGGAGGGTGAATGCATTGGTGTTACCTGAACTCTAACTAAGGGTTAGTTTGTAGCTTAGTGGAGTTTGGGCAATAAAAAAGTCAAAGACTGTGATATAAGGAAGCAAGAAATGTGAGACTATACAAAACACCTGACTCTGTAAGGCATCTACACAGACAGCTGTGGTATTGGGGGTCTTCTGAGGAAAATTCTGCCTATTAAGCAGTGCCTCTGCCACAAGAACGAAGAAATGATACATCCATGGCTGAAGGTGATGAAATCATGTCTGCTTCTGCTTTTATCAGCACTGCAGAGGATCAGTGTTTCTCTGGCCAGGGAGTGTTGTGGGTGGAGCAGAATTTGCTTGGTTACTAGACTGCAGAGAAGACCATGTCTGATTCCTAAACAGGGGGACCCACTTCCCAGTAAACTGTTTAACTGTGGAGCTGGATGTCTCAGGCAAAGGAATCCCTGTCAGGTGGTTATTCTGGTACAGTATGACAATCTTGCCCTCTGTGGCACAATAGCAAAAAGGCTAGTGGGGTGAAGAGCTAGTTAGAGGTGTAACATGTATGAATAATGAATGCATTGAGCAGACATAACCTGAACAAGAACTGGCTTTCACTAACCATCCTAGCTTCTGTCTCAGCAGAGCTAGGCCAACCTATTTGTGAGATAAAATAGACAAAAAAACCCCAAATATGGGAGCAGCTGAGCTGGGTTTTGCGCACAGACAGTACAGTTGAATGATATTGGGAATTGTACATTGGGATTTGATGAGATTTGGTGCTTCCATTGCAAAAGAGATTTTTTTTCCCTGTTCTGTTACTTATCTTAGCAAGATGGAAGTCAAAAACATCCTGCTAAAGGGAGGAGACTTTTTTGATTTTGAAAAGATATTTCCACTTTAACTTGTATATCCTATATACAAATATATATCGTATATACAAATTATTTATCTATATGGGGATGTTGGTTGACACCTTGAGGGTGTTTGATGATGAGAAGCTCAACATGATCAGGCCAGGTGCGCTTGCAGTCCAGAAAGCCAACTGTGTCCAGGGCTGCATCAAAAGAAGTGTGGCCAGAAGGTCCATGGAGGTGATTCCGCTCCCCTACTCTGCTCTTTCAGAGTACTGGAGTACTGCATCTGGTTCTGGTGTCCTCAGCATAACAAGGACACAGAGGTCGAGTTCAGAGAAGGTCCATGAAGATGATCAGATGGCTGGAACACCTCTCCTATGAAGATAGGCTGAGAGAGTTAGGGTTATTCAGCCTGGACATGACAAGGCTCCAGAGAGACTTTATACCACCTTCCAGTGCCAAAAGAGGGCCATGAGAGAGTTGGAGGGACTTTTTACATGAGCATGTAGGGATAGAGCAAGGGGGAATGGCTTTAAACTGATAGAGGGAAGATTTAGATTAGATATTATGAAGAAATTCTTTGCTTTGAAGATGTTGAGGCACAGGTTGAAGTTGTGTCTGTCCCATCCCTGGAAGTGTTCAAGGCCAGGCTGACTGGGACTTTGAGCAAACTGGTCTAGTGGAAGGTGTCCTTGTCCACAGAATAAGGGGTTGGAACTGGATTATCTTTAAGGTCCCGTTCAACCTGAACCATTCAGTGATTCTGTTATATGAATGCAGAAATATAAGGAAAAGCTTCCTTTAAATGGTTTTCTTAAAAAATTCAAAGTGAAATCAGTATCAGAAGTGAAGTAGGCTTTTATTCCTCATCTCCCATGTTTTCATTTCCCCTGGCACTACAGCAGTTCCTGAGGTGTCTGTTTCCCTTTGTTGTGACCTGTAGAGAACAAACAGTTCTGAAATGTTGGAGGGAAAGGGGATCTGTGCTGCCAGTGTTTGTTGCTGTAGCTGGTATTTGCACAAAAAGGAAATAGAGACAGGTTGCTGGAAGGACAGTGCTGGCTGTGAGAACATAAGTCCCACTGGCAGTGAGATGCTCAGCTTTCTGAATCTTAGGCTTTTGTAGCTTAGGCATAAGGCTATGTCTTGAGGAAATCTGTCTGTATGCAGTTCAAGAAATGCAGCAGTTATGATACTATAGTACTGTTGCCTCAATATCTGCAGAGTCAGCCACATGCTGCCTGGGCTGTGCTATGTGTTCTCTGAGCAATGTAGGGATGATGCTCCAACTGCCATTCAGGTGGAAGCACACTGGGGTGAGAACAGATACAGCACAGGGAACCAATCTGAATGAGATGGATGGTAGGGGCTCAGGCTGGCAGCAAAAGCTCTCCAGTAAGGAGAGCAAAATCAGATGCTAAAGCAGCATCTTTCAAGCATGAGAGGTGGCTTGCTGAGGAGGGGCAGAGGCATGCTGATGTTGTGGGCTCTTCTGATTAGCCAAAAGGCTTGCCCTTGAGGGTAATAATTGACTGCCTGTGAGGTATGCTGCAATTCCATAAGCTGGGACTGTGAAAGTCTGTGAACTATGAGTATGGGAGTGCTCCATGGGAGGCTGCAATGTATTAAAGAAACTGAGGCAGAAACAGTCCCACTGGTCTTGGGTTTTTATCTGAATCTCTCCATCTGTTAACCCCTCATGGTTAATGGATAGTTTATACAGTGAAGGTCTAGATGGTGAGAAGTCAAGGTCTCAGTGGAACCAGTTGAGTCCTAGTGTGTGTTATTTATGTGCTTATTGCAACTTGCAGTTTGCAAAGAAAGTAACCTTGGCCAGCCTGGGATTTCAGACTCTTATCAACTGCCTTACAGTCTATTTTGCAGAGACTTGCCATCAGGGAACTGAGCCACACTAGTGAGGAGAAAACTTGGGCTATGCATTGCCAGAATAGAATTTAGCCTCTGTAAAGTAGGAACAATAGAAGAATAGGTAGTGAGCTTCTCTGTAGTATGTGACTCGGAAGCAGAAGACTTCATCCTGGTCATCTGTCTTGTATATTTTGGTAACACTAAGCTGCTGCTTGTGACTATCTGCAGTTGCTATACTTGGCTTTCTTGATATCAGATCAGAGTGTATAACACTATTCTGCTCTCCCACCATTTCATTGTCTTTTGCTGGTTTGGATTTGTGCACCATACCCTTGCCTTCACTTCTTATCTGCCCCCTCAGATCATTTCCTAAGACACAGCCTCTGCTGGTATCTTGCTCTGCTTTTACTGTGATTTTTTTTGTTGGCCACCTTGTAGTCAGAAAACCTGAAAAGACTTATTCTCTCTGCCTGCCTTTCTGCCTCTTCCTGCCCCCGTCTTAGATGTTGCTCAGAAATGGCTATGCCATAGGCCTGAAAAAGGGAAAACAGCAATGCAAACATGAATCAGTGGGTGTAGAACAGCATAGTGACTAGCCAGCTCAATCCTCCTCTCCAGAGCTGGCTGCCATTTGTCACTCCAGGCATATCTGAGAGATTATCTCAACATGTTTTTCTGATACCTTGTACTAATGCAGACCATGATGTGGAGAGTCAGTGTGTGGCATGACAATTACTACATAGTGTGCTGTGGAATTACTGGGGATCTTAAATAATTGTGCTGAAGGTTTTGCATCATCCTACTACAAAGTTCTGAGGACATGCACAAAAATGCAGTTTCCCTAATGTCCTCTTGCTTAATGTTAGTGCTGCACTGGAGGACATAAGTGGAGGAGAAAGGTTTATGTGCCTTTGTCCATGTGTGGGTCAAGTTCTCAACCCATTTACAGGCTTGCTGTTGCCTTTCAGCAAGTCACTAAGTCTGGATCTTGTTGCCATGTCACATTTACACAGGAGCAGCTCTTTCCCTGACAGACTATCTGGCAGGAGACTGCATGTGATCTCTTACAATGTATTTGTGGCTTTAGTGCAATAAACCCCAAACCCTGGAGGGAATCAATAAATGCTACTACTCAAGCCAACTAAGAATAACCAAAGCTGTATGTTGTATGGCATCTCTGGTACCTTAGTGCAGAAGATATTTCATCAATCTTGAATTATTACATTTATGCTCAGTTTAAGCACCTGTGTGGGCAGTCAGCTGCACTTGAAATCTGTGTAATATTTCTAATGGGAGATTGTCTCTACAAGCAATACCTGCACAACTCTTTCTCAGGGTGAATGTGAAGAAACAGAGGCACTTAGAACTCAAAAAAATTCTGACTAAATATAAAGAAAAAGCTTTTGCCATGAGGGTGGGCAGAGACTGGACCAGGGATCCTGAGAGATGGGGATATCTTTGCTCTTGGAGATGTTGTTAACTTGACTGGACAAGGCCTGGAGCAACCTGCTGTAGTGGGACCTAGTTTAAACAGATGGCCCAAGGGTCCTTCCCAACCTGCCTCATTCTGGGAGCTTTTTCCGCTGAGCTAAGCTGTGTCAGATATGAGTAGATTCAGAATGTACTATAGTCTTGGTACTAGAGTTGAATTTCTCCATGTTGTTTTCTTCAATACAGATAGTGATCCAGACAGAGCAATGAGGCGCCTAGAGCCGTGGAAGATAGCAGTCATTGTTGTGTCGGTGATAGTAGGCTTAGCCCTCATCATTGGCTTGATTACATTTTTTTTGTGCAATGGTAAGTGCACCACTCTTTGTTGTCACAAGTCTTCAGGAATCTGTTGTGTTTCTCCTGTTACTGTTGTCTTGTCTGATGATTTAGATGTACAATTCACCCCTGGTATAGAACCCACATGACAAAACTTTCTAAACCCTATTCAGGATCTGAACTGATTTGAAAACCCGCGAGAATACTTGAAGTACCCTTTACTTGAGCCAGGGATTTCAGGTTTAACCCTCTATTTGTTTCTTGTTTTTCCCTGGTGTCTTCACTGGTATCAATGATTTACCAAAGCATAGCAGTCTTCTGTATAAGCCAGAGGTGTGTCTGGTACTCAGGCTATGCATAGTAAGCTTGGTGTTAAAAAGAGTTTTTGCAGAAATTTAACTTGGCACCTCTAAATAAAAGTATTCCAGAAAGAGAGAGGGCAGAGTTCCTGGGCTTTTCTGAGCCCAGGAGTTAGTGCTGGTTGACAAAAGCTCAATTATGGTGGCAGATCATAGAATCGTTAAGGTTGGAAAAAAACTTTAGGATTGCCAAGTCTAACTATCTTGGCTAATGACTTGAAGCCAAGTCATTCCATTCCCAGTTTCTGAGATACAAGCTTGAGTAGTTTTGAAATGCCTTCCTGCTGGAATGGAACTAATCATGTTGTCATCTCAGCTCACCAGAAGTCGATGAGGTCGTGGCTTACATTAGGACACTAGAAGAAGCAGCGGCAGAGCTACATCTTAGCTTTGCTGTTTGCCAGTTTTATGTTATGGAGTCCCTCTCTGCCATTCATCAGATAAAAAGATTTTAAATTTAACACAACTGATGAATGGATGCAAACAGCTTTGTGCCACCTGCCTCTCAGAGGGGCAGGGACATGTCAGAGTGCAGCTAAGGAGGAGTGAGTTTGTCTACTGAGTCAGAAGGGACATATGTGGGCTGGTTTGTCTCGAGCTGTGCTCACCTCTGGCCGATGAGAAGATGGACCCCAGAGAAATGTTGTAGTGGGTGTAATTTACACCTACTTTGGATAGTTTCAAAGAAGAAATGAGCCCCTATCTGGTTCATAGTGCATCAGCATGGTCCAGAACCCTGTTTTCCCAAAGTGCTGCTGAAGCTGTAATTCCACAGCTGATAGGACCATAGCCAGAGCCTAGGACCCTTACTTGTACCTTGTTCTGTGAGATACTGTTAATCTTTGAATTGTACCAAAGGACATCAGCTACCTTTCTTTTTTTATCTCCTCTCTAGATCAAGACAGGTATTACAATGTGTCTTTCCTAATCACCAATGTCAACTATGACCCTCAATACAACAGACAAACCACAGATGAGTTCAGGAACCTAAGCGAAGAGATTGAAACCATGGTAAACTAAGCTGTTTCTCTGTTTATGCCCGAGCTATGGTGGAGAGTCCTGCAATTGTGTGATTGGGACTAGTCAGAGGTGATTGTGCCTCATCCTTATGCAGCTGGCCTTACCTGCCAAACCTTGCTGTAGTGGGTTAGAGATGCTTTGCTGACAGTGTGCAAGCAGATGGTAACCAGGAGTGCTGTCTGTTCCAGCAGCCCTGTGGTGCAATAGGCAACCACAGAGCAGAATGAACAGTGAAATTGACCAACTCAGCTGTTTATTTTGGATCTGCATCCTCTGATGGAAATTTAATGGTTGCTTTTGAGATCTGAAAGCATTTTCCTGTGTTTCAGAGGCTCGTGACATTGTTATATCATAAAAGCATGTACTTATTACAGGTGCATTTTAACACACCCTTTTCTTTTAACAGATGTCTGAAATATTCAAGGAGTCCTTTCTGAGTAAAAGGTACATCAGATCCCATGTCGTCAATCTAAGGTACGTAATGTGAAGGCCGGGAATAAGCAGGGGTATGTTACATATATTTTCTTCCTACCCCTTGACCATTCCTAATTGTTTATGCTTGGGTTACACCAGCAGGATGGCTAAGCCTTGTCTGGTTTCTGCTTTCCTCCAGTGCTCACAACACTGAGGGCTCAGTTACCTTCAGAGGTCAGAAAGGAAGAGAAATTTGACTTTATACTTCTATAGATTCATTACCCAAATACCAGTTGTTT
This sequence comes from Sakesphorus luctuosus, assembly GCA_013396695.1. NCBI lineage: Eukaryota > Metazoa > Chordata > Aves > Passeriformes > Thamnophilidae > Sakesphorus > Sakesphorus luctuosus. The sequence goes on along the minus strand of VWZD01001388.1, from coordinate 742,471 downwards.
GTGACTGTGATGCAGTAACTGGATTATTGGGTGATCTGTGTATTCACTACTACTTAACAGCTTGGCAGATGCAGAGTAAACTCTTTATCACAGTTAGTGCTTCCTGTGGAAGCTTGGGCTTGGGCTGGTGTTTACCCCTCTGCATGGTGTACAGTAGGAGGTGACTATTCTCCTCCCTCTCTGAAAAGGTCTAAAGGAATAAAGGAGTCCACCATGAAATACAAAGGGTATAGACGAGGGAACATAGACATAGATATAGTAGAGAGGAGGCAAGTGGGACTTACAGGTATAAAGACTGTGTGTGAGAGCTTTTAAGTCTTTCCTCTGCAGTAATTATGCATCACTCTCAATGGTAAGAGCCATTGCTTCCCTCTCCTCCATGGTACTTTATTTTGGAGTTGTATTTCTATAAGGCTCAATTCTGCTATGGAATACTTTTCCCTAGGCAGCAAAGAATGCCAGACTTCCCACAGGGTGTCTGGACTTTCTTGCCTTTAGCTGTCTATAGATGGAATGAGTAGTTTCCTTAAACTGTTCTACATAGTTTTGTGATGCTAGTTTCTTCCAAAAGCCTCCCATTGTGTACATCAATGGAAATTGCAGAACTTGGGAGCTAGACTCCAAGAGAGCTCTTTACACCTTTTAGGTTGATCTAAAGTGTATCTCTTCTACACTTGTTTTCACTACAGATACTTTGTCCAACTAGGCATTGGAGCAGCTTAGCTGCATCTCTGCTGTCTTTTCCTCAAGGCTTTGGTTGGTTTTCCTTTAGGCTGTTGCTTTAAAATATTTGGCCCGATATTTTATAGTGATAGTCAATGTGCTCAAACTGTTGAGCATGTTGTATCTAAATATAATGGATCTAATTGGCCAATAAATGGACAAGTGACTTAAATGGAAAGAAATGCCAAAAGACCTTTTGAACTTCTGTGGCTCTAAACTGGATCTTTTGAATGGCTGTTAGGAATGGTATGTTGAATATATATTGATGCGTTTTAACTTGCCATTTGTGTCCCACTGACTAGGAGCTGTGTGGAGGCGAAAGGGAGCAATCCCTTCTCTGCTTCTCAGCTTTACTGCTTTTAGCATTTTCCAGAAAATTCCCTCTGATCATTGTCATAGCAAGAACCTTTTGCTGTCTGCTGACATATCATCTTTTACTTGTGCACAGCTATGCTATTTGTTCTAGATGTCTGTGCAAACTAGGCCTGTTTTCATATAAACAGGCAGACAGCACAAAGCAGAACCAAGAGCATTAGCGGGCAAAGAGAACAACACCACGTTGTTTGTGTTGGTTTGTAGCCCAGATCCTGGTGGAGTGCTTGCATCTGTTGTTCTGGTATTTAAATTTGCCTCTGCTGACAGTGAAGCAACGACCTGGGGTCATGTCAACCGTGTGTTACGCAGAAGGCTGAAAACAATCCCGACGTCCTTGGATGTTGACCAGTCTACCATTAGACTCACAGGCAAGTGTCTTAGGTTTGTGTTTTCAGCTAGGAATTTGTTCCTCATACTTTGCTGTTCTTAGAGTTTCACTTTAGTGTGAAAATATGGGCTATTCTTATTTTCTTTTTTTTTACCTTCTCAAAATTGCATGTTAGACAGATAACCTGTGAACTTGGAAGAAGCATGAAAACCACTAAAATATACAGGTCCTGATTTATGAGTGTGAGCTCTCCTCTGTGCATCAGAGGCTTTCTCTCTGTGACCTAGTTGTGTTGAATGAGATTGATCCCCTCAAGTGATCAAAGAACCAACATTGTGACCATGGGTTCACAAACTACTTTAAGACAGACAACGAATTGAACAAGAACCTGTTCACCAGGCACTGAAATGCAGAGTTCTCAAGCTAATAAAAAATGCAAGGCTGAGATGGTTCCCTTTTCCACCCTCTGCCATTTCCTTTGCTTATTTGATGGGTTGCTGTAGCAAGTGTTCATAACAAAACCCCAAGTTTTCCTGGGTAGTAATCCTCTCCCATGCATCTTTTGCTGGTTACCATCAGAATCTGGCAGAGGGATTTTGGTAGGAAAGAAATTAGAAATGTTGCAGTTTAGTTCCAGTCAATTTCAGCACTGGGATTTGTGAAGACTATTTTGACCACCTTGCCACACTTAACCTGAACAAATGCCTGTAGGTCTTTTCTGGTGGCTGTGCACATTATATATATGTGCAATCATATGCTGCTTTGGTTAGCTTTGAGCTAAGACAATAAAGACATCTTCTGTGGTTTTATACTTTCAGTGAGAAACAGAGGCTTTACTGAACTTCTCCAATACAGCAAATTACTCCTTTTACCATACTTCATTCCATGCAGAAGTGCAAGCCATTAATTTATGTTTGCTGGGTACAGGGAGGGAGTCTGTGCTAGATGGTGTAGCTTCTGAGATATACTCACTGTGCTGTTTGCTTTTCATTTCAGAGTTGAATAAAAAAAATGGAGATAACCTTTTAAACAACTGTAAGTACAAATGCTTTATAGTAAATGTCCGGGGACATGGTTCTAGAGGTCCTGTATTTATAAAATCCTTATGTTTTCATGATATAAGTTGAAAAAAGGACTTGTTTCAGATACTAGAGCAGGAGACAGTGCATGAGCCAAGAAAGACTTGAGCTCATTTTCTTGAGGTGGCTCTGTACTGTTTGTAGAATCAAGCATTTTGACTTGGTGGTGGGAAGCTCTTACTTTAATGTTGGTTATGGGAAGGTGGGGATGAAGATAAGCTGTTGTTAGCAAGTTTGCACAAGGACTACACTTTCTGTGGGCCAAGATTCTTGCTGGAATCCTCCAAAAAATATTTTCCCTCCTGTTCCTTCCTCTAGGCAGAAACATAGAAGGAGAAGAGCTGTCCACAGTGAGAGCAAGGCAGTGGCTCAGTCCTGGAGAATGGCAGGTTCTCAGTCCTTCTCCTGTTCTGTGCTCCTCCTTGAGGTCTTAAAGCTCCTCTGAAAACAGGGAGACAGCATAAGTACCCTCCCAGGAGACTTCACCAGTCCCCTTCATGGTCTGAAAGAGTGTGCATGTTAGCTTTCCATCTTCAAATACACTCTGAGCATTGGATCTAACTTTTTTCAATTGTGCTGTTGGCACAGTGGCTGTAAGTAAATTGTTGGAGGAAGAGGACACTATTTTTTGTTGCTGCTGTCAAGGCTAATCTGGAGGTGACCTGCCAAAATCCGTTCTTTCAGCATCACAGATACACAGCCTTCAGTTCCCTTGGGGGTACATATAGGCTTCTGTGTCTGGAAACTGGCTTAATGAAAAGTACTGACTCTTCTACCCACTCTTCCTTGTTTACCCTGCATCTGTCCTGAGACACTTGTGACCATGACACTTTGTTTCCTTGCTTTAGGTAAACACTGTCTCTTCACAGACACCCTGCCCTGTTATGGCTGTGCCTGCAGCCAGGAGGGCCTTCAATCAGCTAAATCAGAGCTGTCTTTTCTTTGACAGGCTGTGGAATACGAAGACAGGCATTCTCCTTCACAGGAGTGGAGAGAATAACGGGTGGGCAGCGTGCACGGGAAGGAGAATGGCCGTGGCAGGCTAGTATTCAGCTTGACGGGACCCATCGCTGCGGTGCATCAATCATCAGTAATACCTGGCTACTTACTGCAGCCCACTGCTTTAGAGGGTACGTTATCAGCACCCTTCTGATCCTACAGGCTTTAGGACTCTTGGGTGCTCTGACCTTTTGTGACCCTCTAATGTCTGTATCTGCTGAAAGATAATGAAGTTTGACTCTTCTTTCCCTTAGGCAAACCTAATCACATTGCTTTTTGATGCTTAAATGGGGAGCAAAGCTCCTTTGGGGATCTTATTTTGTGCGGCTGTGACATAACCCCAAATATCTTACAGAGGAACAAATCCTCGGAGGTGGACTGCCAGCTTTGGAATTCTGCTGAGACCTCCAAAACAGAAAAAACTTGTCCGAAGAATTATTGTTCATGAAAGATATGGTGACGTTGTCCTTGATCACGAACATGACGTGGCTGTTGTAGAACTTGCCTCTCCTATTGAGTTCACGAGTGACGTGCACAGTGTCTGTCTTCCTGAAGCATCTCACATTTTCCCAGACAACAGTTCTTGTTTCGTCACAGGCTGGGGAGCTTTGGAGAACGATGGTGAGTGTCTCTTGCCTTCCTGTGCCCTGTCACACATCTACCTGAGAGGAATTACGTTAGTTTTATGGGCTTTTTGTGTATTTTGAGTTTCTTAGACTTGGTGTTTGATAGGTGCATGTCCTGATGATATACCTTTGAACTTAGTTTGCTGCTTTTTTTTTCTGACTTGGTCAGTGGATTGGAAATGGGGGGAAGACCCTACAGGTTAGTCTCACAGGAGTTAAGAGTAGCTATTCTTTGTTGCTGTATGCACAGTGCTAGTTGAATACATTCTGTTCTCCATTCCCACTGGGCCAATCCCTCTGGGTTTAGCTCTGACATGACTGACATGACATGATCCTGTCCAATAATATCAAGGGCATATCCTGTAGCCTACAGTTAAATTCAACACTGAAATGTGTACAAAAATCCCTGTGTGCATTATGATAAAGAGTATCTGGTGATGATGAAACTTGGAGAAGGATTATGTTTGGGAGCAACTGAAGGACTTTGGTGGAGGGGGGAACTTTTTTATTCTTGAGCCATTGTCTGGGTAGCTCCCTTATTAACTGTGATGGCAGAAAAGCTGTAGGAAAACCTGGTTACTCCTAATCTGTGAGTGTTTCATGTTGCATACCCTATCTGCAAATTTTTGTGCTGCTTCTTCTAGGCTATAGTGTTAATCAGCTTCGACAAGCAGAAGTGAAAATTATAAGCACTGAGATCTGTAATAGTAGACAAGTATATGGTGGAGCGATAACACCTGGAATGTTGTGTGCTGGATACCTGGAGGGGCAGGTGGATGCTTGCCAGGTAAGTTTGTTTATAGGTANCAAGTGATGTTTTCTAGAAATAAAATAAAATATACTTTAGGAACTCTTAAGTTTATAGGTTTCAAAATCTTGGCAGATGCAAATGAAGAGCTCCATGACTTATGGTCTGAAGTTTGAACTTCAATGCTTAGGGTTTATCTATAATGCACATGTGAGAGAATACAGATGTAAGGGCGTGGATTGGGAGAGACTGAATTAGACCTAGGCAATCAGTCTCTGTCTTGCCAGTAAATTGTGAGAAACTGGAATTATAGCTGAGGTCTAGGAAAAAATAGCTGTCAGTTGTAACACAACAATTTGAGACTTGCTACATTAGTAAGGTGAACATTGTTTACTTTGTTCCTACCTGTTAACATTTTTCTCCTTAGGGTGACTCTGGTGGGCCACTGGTGCAAGCGAACTCCAGAGGAATCTGGTATCTTGTGGGAATAGTGAGCTGGGGAGATGAATGTGGCAAGCGAAATAAACCAGGAGTGTACACACGAGTGACTTACTATCGAAACTGGATCCACTCCAAAACGGGCATCTGAAACCTGGAGCAAGTTAAGTTTTGTGGGCTGTGTACAGCTATTCCTCTGACACATTCTGCTCTGTGGTCACTGTCTAAAGACCTGCTGGCTTAGCTTGTGGTCATGTATCCAGTGCCAGCAAGCTTGGAGTAGTCTAGGACTTGAAATTGGTTTGGCCTACAGCCAGACAGGAATAGACTTGATCCATGTGACAGTTGTTTGCTCAGGAAGTAGTCTGTCAGAGGGACATCTTCATCTCTATGCAATGTACTGACCCTTTTTCCTCCACAGTCAAATGTCTTGGCCCCAGCTTTTGTACCCAGGCAAAGCACTTGAGCCCAAACAATCATCTACCAGCATTCAAGACAACTTATAACTGAAACGTGTCCCACCCATTTGCTGTGTGCTCACAAGGCCCTATCTATCCATAGACAAGCTACAATCCAGCCCCTGACTCCAAGGCTGCTGTACTTCTGAATTCTTGAGCTTTTTCCTGCATCATTCCAGGGAGAGCACTGTAATGAAGAATGGAAGATGGCTTAGAGATGTTCTGGTTCCTAATATCACATCTGACCCAGTGAATAGAGAATTTTTCTTCATTGTATTGTCCTGAAAAAGGAATTAGTGGAAAACACCAGCTTCTGTCCGCCTTCTGTGACCAAGTGTATGTGTGCCCACTCATCGCTTCATATAAACAGCCCCTACGACAGCATTTGCCATGAGAATGACTGCTGGACTTAAGATTGAAAATCACTTTATGTTCATACCAGTCTGTTGTCATATCAGAGCAGTTGGCTGAATTAATTCCATTTTTAGCTATCCAGATTGTATTTTTCTGAATAAAAGCCTTTGCTTTTTGTGCAGGATGGATAATTGTAACAATCTTAGTATTACCATTATCAAAAAACCCCTCACAAACTGCTTATTCTTGTGAATGCTGTTCTCAAGTCATAATTTAATATGTGCATCTTCAGCTGTATCCTGAAAAAAAAAAAGCTTTTGTATTACAATGGAAATGCCCATCTCCTTCAGAACAGGGCAGAACTCCTGACTGATCCAGTAATCTTATGTAAAGATCTCTCTCTTCTGACAGGAAGTAGGAATTGCCTGTGTTGCATTGCCAGACCATTGCTAACTCATTTGATTTCAACCACATAAACCTCATATTCTCTCTGACTTGATGTTTTCAGGAGCCCATGTTTTTGTCTGTCAGGTAGGCCTCAAATGCTTTCTACAACCCAGCAGCAGAACACACCTATTCTTGGTGAGGATGATTTCCTTGGCGTGTCTGCAGACTTTCCAACACTTTATGTGGATGTTGCACCTGACAACAAGTGCTGTGGACTTAATTGCTAGATAAAGAGCCATTCAACTTCTCTCTTCTCCCTCTGTGGTCAGAAGAGAAAGAACTAGGCAGAGGAGATACTGGCCACATGGCCAAGGCTTGGAGCTGGTCCAGCACAGCAAGCAAGGAAGACTCTTATGCCAGGCTAGAAAAGGCAAACAATGGGCTTTTGGCATGCTCTTACTTAGAAGGTCTGAGTGAAACAGGCCCTCAGTGATTATAGTCTTAGGATCAGAGTGTTGTCCAAGTTGAGCACAAGTCAATTGACGTAGTCAATGACAGTTCAGGGACCCTCTCTGACTGTGCAACTCACTGCAAATGCTGCCAAGCAGAACAACAATCCATCCGGTTAACAGAGGTATTTTGATTACACATCTTGTGATCTGACTGTTTGCCAGTACAGAGAACCACACTTTTCTAGAGCCTCTCTGGAGGTACTAGAATATTTAGATGCCCAGAGAAGGTCTGCAGCTGTTGTGTGTTATACAGTTGCATGTACCTGGTGCTTAATTTTTTTTTTCCTCAGGGAACTTCTCTTGTGGAATGTTGTGAGCTTCAGAAAAAAACCTGGGGGCTTAATTTCTACATAGGGAATAACAACTGTCAGACTAATTCCATAGGTCTGAACCCAAGAAATCTCATTTTAATCCCTTCAGCAGAACATGACTTGGAAGTATATTACTTGTAGAGGAAGCTGAAAACTGATGTATGGCAGGTATATATGAAATATTTTTACTTGGTGGTAGCAATTATCTTACCAGGATGGTGAATAAAATTTGATCTTTATGAAAAAAAAAACATTATTATAAGATACCATGGATTTCTAGTTTTCGAAGTACTCTAGGCTTGGGTTTTCAAAGTGCGTAATGATCTCCCCATCCTGGTGGATTTCATTGTAACTTGGATACTTAACATTTTTGGTCTTGAAAATACCAACTTTCTCACTGGTTCCCCAAAACAGGTAATTAGATGTCCAAAGAATTAATTTTGCATCTGTGAACTTCCCAATTGTTCTTATCCTGGGTACAATATCCAAAAGCCTTAAGCATTTTGCACTGTATCAAGTGCTGCAGTAAATCTCATTCTCCAAAGTGATGCACACAAGACTGAAAAAGTGAACTTGTCATTTGCTTAAGGAGCTGCCAGTTTCGAGCACCTACTTGGAGAGGTACAATACCAGATCCAACTTTATGCTGAGTGCCAGCACAGTGCAGGCAAGAGGATAGAAATGAAGAGGACCTGGACTCTACTTGGTGTATGGTTTTGGGAGCCTTTATTGTGGACTACCTTGTGGAGATTTTCCTTGTAGCAGCTGGAAACTTCTGATCCAGTTTCTTCTGGAAACTATGTAGTTTACATGCTCCGAGGCCTCTTGGTGATGTGAAGCAGTGTAAATTGTGACTATCAAGAAGGGCACTTAAAAGAACACCCCTCATCCACTGGGAATGTTGGTGTGGGAGAACATGACGGGTCTGAATCCCTTACTGGTGGCAAAACTATGCTGGTGTCATCCTTTTCTGGCTTTTCCTGAGGGAAATTATGGAAACCTGAAGCCAAAACTTATCTGGTTTAGGTGGTCTAGCAGATTCGTATATTTTTAAGCTGCATTGTCACCTATTTGTGAAGCCACACACTGTAATTTCTCTCAGCCATGTTTTTAGAGGAATTAACATCTTCACTCAAGGCAGAATGGGATGTATCTAACTATACAATCATGCATGACAGACGGGAATGTAATTTATATGTAAATTTAATAAAACCCATTAAATTTACCTTCTGTTTCATGTATTTCCTAATTTTCTGCATCACAGTAAGCAAGTGTAAGTTGAAGACTCCTCTGATTTAGAATGTGTTACACTCATCCCGTACCGTGGATTTATGTGCTGGCTTTAATGTAGTCTTAATCATCTGGCTTTATTGACTTGTTAGAAAAGCATAACTGAAAGAAGCACATAACTATTAGAAGAGTAAAATGTCATCCAAGCTTGAACAGAATTTACCCATCTGGCCAGAGGTTACTCAAACATATGTGCTGGTGAACAGGTCTTGTGTCATCCACTAGAGGGTGAATCGTATTGTACAAGAGCCTTTAGCTCTTGGCTGCTAGTGGTGCTCTGTCTCAGCTAAGTAGAGAGGAGCGGGAGGACAAGGCACTGTGTCAGGGCTGCCCTGAAGATGCAGAGATGATACACAATATCCTTGCAAATTCTGGGGAGGCTACAGCCGTTCAGCTTTAAGCATAGGCATCTGCAGCACTGGGTGAATTTCAGCCATTTCTCCCATCAGAGAGCTGGCATCAAATGCTCCCCTTAAAGTACGTTAAGTACAGTGGGCTGTGAGAACAAGGGGCTGAGCAGGTTTTGTCTTCTTATCTGCAACACCAAAGCCAAAGCTTTGTTCTGTGGAAAAACCAACTGGAAATGCACATTGTCAACTACTGTTGGCATCATGGGTCTATTTTCTGAGCTCATCAGCCTTTTTCCAAATGAGATAGCAAAGAACAGCAGTAATTTTGAGACTTTGATAGGACAGGAGGTTTGCAGTGGCATGCAGCTGCTGATGGCTTTGATGTCCCATTTTGATAATTCCTGACTATTCCTGTGGATCGAAGATACTGATCAGATTTCTTCTTGTCTCTTTCCCATGATGAGGGGAATGTTGGTACAAACTGTGCCATATCCTGAGATAGAAGAGCAAGCTCTTGATGAGTGAAACGTGATGGAGTTCATTGATCCTGGTCTGTAATGCCTAACAGCCAAAAGGATGGACTTGGAATTTGAGAGGATCTAAAAGAATGAAAAGGAATGCAAGAGCTTTATTGCAGTTATTACAGGACATGCCAGGTTGGCTATAGATGGGAAGGTGGCTGTTTGTTTGAAAGAACAGTAGCCCTTTTGTCACATTTTACTGGGTCAAGTGCAATAAAAGGAGTGTTAAAGACAGACTTCTTAAAGGATATAATTTTAACAAATATTTTTTTATTTCATTTTTATAACTTAGAAAACTGCTTTGTGACGAGTTTCTGATAGAGCACATTTCATGTATGTAACACTGAAATCATTTAAGGGCATTCAATGGCTGGTGATGGTGCCATGACTCAAGGATATGCTCAGCTTGTGTGGTCATATTTGGCTATGTGGGTGGAGTTTCTGTTGAAGGGCTTGAAGTGAAGAACTTAACAGAAGAATAACTCTCATTGTTTTCTGTATGTGTGGCTGAACCAGCGTCCTATAAAACAGAGCTGCCAATATTTCAGCTTGCTTGGAGATCTATTATTGCTGCAAAGAAAAACTTTGCAAAACTCATCTAATTAGAAGATTTCAGGAGCAAATGGCAGTTTATTTGCTTTATCTTAGGGTAGAATTTTATTTTAGTTGAACGCATTCTTAAATCACACTTCCTTTGAAAAATTTTTGTTTGCCATTCATTGCTGGTGGTTTTCTCTCAGGTGCAAATAAATTGATTCCATAAAGAATGAGAAAATGCTTTGGGGAACTTGTTATCAAAAAAATGCAATTATTTATTTTATGTAATGTTAATAGGAGCACTGGTTTCCCAGCAGACAGACCAGATGGAGGCACTGTGCTAGGAAATAATGTCTCCCATGCTAGAGAGTGGTGAAAACCTAAGAAGAACTTTCCTTACTGTGAGAGTTGGTTGGACATTGAAACAGGTTGTCAGGAGAGGTTATGAAGTCTCCATTCTTGGAGATATTCAAAATGCAGTTGGACATGATCCTGATCGCTCTATCTGGCTACCCTTGTTTGGAGCAGGGATTTTGGACTAGACCATCTTCAGAGTTGCCTTTCCACCTCATCTGCTCCATGATTATACTCTGCCAAAGTGCCTTAGCAGCTTCAGGGAAAGGCACAGGGCCATGGCTAAGTGGTGGGTACTGTCACAGTGAGTTGATCCCTGCCTTAGCTGTTTCTGTGACAGATCTGGTAGACAACCCAAAGAACACCAGGTCATCTTCATGCTTGACCTGTATACGCCACATCCAGCGCTGTTGTCCCAAACTTGCCTGGCACTGTTGCTTTGCAAATTAATGGAACAGCAGGGCACCAAAGAGAAAACAATCCATTCTGTGCCACATAGGTAGAAAGCAGTTTACCAGGGAGTGACCTCAGCCAGAAGGTCTCACAGGGAGGTAGCAATCAAAGTGAGACCCTCATCTGGTACTGTGCATTTCTGCCTGAAGCATGCTACATTTTTCAGTGTCTAATCTCCTAAACTGTATCTGAAAGGACAGCCAGAGTCAAAACAGCTGCAGGATGGACTTGCACAGGATTTTCCTATGTCTAGTTCAGTCTATGAAGACTTGAAGGCTAATGCTGTGCATGATCAATCAGGAGACCACTGACAAGAATCACATGAAGAATCTGTCATGCTGCTGCAGAGTCAACTAGAACAGGTAATACCTGTGGCAGAAAGCATCTTAAAGAGCTAGACTCTGTTTGACTTCCACCAATTTAGCTGCAACTTAGTTGCAACTTAGCTGCTAACAAGTAATATGAAATCAAATTCAAGCTACCTATTTTTTGTGGATGTAGACATAGAAAAAGTCTCTTTTTGTGTATGCTGCTTTCCACAGTAAGTCCCTCTAGCACTTTAGATGTGTCAAAAAATGCTGCTCTTTTGTTTAATTTGATCCGCACTTGTAAAGGATTTATTTTCACTTTAATGGGCCTTGTGTCTTTGTAGGCCTAGTCTAAGTCATATGAAGATCTCAGACACTGTCTCTTTGGAGATGCTGTGTGCCTTGAGGGAGCATAGGATTTGCTCAGTGGATGCAGAGACTGGCTGGTTAGCCTGATGAAAGAAAATGTGGGCTGGCCTGTTTCACTGTGCCACGCAGCAGCTCTGGCTGGGCAGCTGCAGATGACAGGCAAATGTGTGCCACCTTTTTGTCTCAAATGGGGTGACGGGCTATGAATTCTTTTTTAATGACTCTGGCAGTGGGGGACTTCTATTGTCTAAGGGTGTTGCTGGTATTCTGGGCTGGCCTCTCTGGCTGCAATTCAGACAGGTGTAGTAGTTTCTGTTACAAGGGCCTGGAAAGAGGGACTATTTGGAAAGCAGCCAGGGCAGGATCTAGCATACTTCAGAGCTTGAGGACATTTCTGTATCATCTGAGAGCCTTCATGCATTCAGTATCTCAAAGCTGCATGGGCATGTAATAATATTTGGCCCCAAGTGCCTTTTCAAACTCAAGATAAGGACTTGGCTTTTCCCCCAGCACTTACATTGGTTCTAGAGAGTCATTCTATCCTTTTAGTGGATTTTCTGGTTTAGTTTTTCCATTTGGCAGTTATTAATTGCCATCAGTTATTGAAAGTCTTGGCCGGTCATTTCTTGTAGTATAGGAAAGCATGGAATAATAAATTGGTGACCTTTTTTTTTGTCAAAACTATAAAGTTGTATAGCATGTCTACAGCTGAAGTTAAAATGTATAAAGAAATGCAGCTCATGTAGAGCTTCCCCTAAATTTTGAAGGCCAAATGCAAGATATTTTTGTGGTTTTCAGAAGGGGGAGGCCTGAAGTCATAACTGTACTGTCAAGGTGTGTTGATGAAAAAATTAGGGGACTAGGGAAGGATTTCATCGCAGTGTACCAGTTTAGTCTTATCAGATGCTCACAGAATCATAAAGTAATTTAGATTGGAAGGGATGTACAGAGGTCACCTTGTCAAACCCTCTGCTCAAAGCAGCTCTAATTAATTCAGGTTATTTAAGGGCATGCAGTTTAACAGCGCTTCTGTCAGTTCTGTAAAATATGACTGGCAAGAACAACAACTTCTCAGTTTAAAAGTAATGACTGACCGGTGTCTTTGGCCTAAAATTTGTGGCCTGGCCTGAATAACTGGTAGACAATTGTGTAAAACATCTGTGCTTATAAATTCCGAAGATGTTATTGCTACAGAGCTGGCCAATGGTCTTTTCTAAAGGTGTTCTTTGTCTTTACAGCCCATGGACCTGTGTAAGTATGCAAACATAAACCAAGGCAATCTATTATTACCATTCTTAGGCAAGCAGTCTGTCTGACCGGCTGGGCTGACTTTGCAGGGTTAAATTGAGAGAATGGTCATTACATCTTTTTACACTTTCATTCACAAAATCCTGTGCACCAACATTCTTGGTTTTCCACCCACATTCTCGAATTTCCACCCCACAGTTTGATAGCTAGTTTCCATACTGCTTCCCTAGTATTAACCAAAAAGGTTACTAATTGCCTAGCTTACTGAATAACACCCAAATACCAAGCACTTTGCAACTTGATAATGTATTGAGAGGAAGATTATTCCTTAATTATTGTCTTTTCTTGGCCTGTCTGTACCATTGTTCCTGGGCGACAGGTATGTGTACATTGATTTTGCATAATCTGACACAGGCAAGAGTACTTCCTTATTTCACACTGTTTTGCAGGACAGTTCATTTTAAAGGCTAATTAACTGGAAAACAAAAGCAACCCGCTTAAAGTTTTATTAGGCAGATTGCAGAAAATTCTTGAGTGTAAGAAAATGGAATATTTTTTGGAATATGTTGGTTATTCATATTCTGAAGTGGTAACAGGAAGATCTGTCCTAATGTGCGCTGAAAGTTACTAGAAGTTCATTTATCAGTTGTTCAAGACCTTTCTTCTAGCACTTCATCATGAAACCCTTTGCAATTCTAATGAATACTTTCTGGTTTTGTTTCAGAGCTCAAGATTTCAGGTAACTTTTGTCTCAAAATCTAGCTGTTTGCTAAAGCCTGCTTCTCCTGTAATATGTTTTTCACTGGCCCAGGTAGTTAGAGTTGGCCATTGAACTTCTGCATACACCAGCAAAAATTGTCAGCATCTCACAGGGTAAACACTTCAAGGGCCACCTTTTCCCAGTCTTTCCTAGTGTAAAAAAAAAACAACCAAAAAACAACCAAACACCCAAGGATTTTTTAGGTATTTTCGTGACTATTGCATTGAATTGGTTTGTAATTAATCTTCAGCACTCCATCAATTGCTGGAGCTCCTGTGGGGGTGTGTGCGTTTCTGGGTGGAGCAGAGACTCCTTAGTGCACAATGTTTTGAGTTTTACTAATTCTGAAAAAGAAAATAACAGGGCATGGGGTGGTGGGTGGAGGGTATTCCCAGGGAGGATATTAGTACTTGACATGTACCTGTGTATTCAGTCAATAAAGCCCCAGGTAAGGTAGGTAACTGCAACAACGTACTATTTACAGGGAGGTAGGAGAAGCCAAACCCCCAACTAATTTGATCAAAGCAAAGGAAGAAATCAATGTTAGAGAAACAGCAGATGCTGTGCAGCAGTGATCAGCTTTTCCTGTTGTCCTCAAAGTGGTCTGCCCAGGTGCTTATAAAATTGCATTTAAATGCCTGTGAATGGGCATCTTCGGGGAAAGAAGGAAAAGGACTTGGTATGATCAGGTAAAATTTTTCTCTTGTTTTTTTTCTGTTTGTTTGGTGGTTTTTGTTGGTTTTTTTTTATTATTCTTTTATTCCCTCCCTTTATGCTGAGGCTTTTGTGGAGAATAGTAATTGTTCCCATAAAAATAACTGAAATCTTGAGATTTCATTGGAAAATCAGAGGTTTGTTTTCTGGTGACTTTACTTTCTGGTTTGGTTAGATGTAAGTGCAGATTTTCTCACTAGGAAATCCTTATTTTTCCCCTTTCCAGCTGTCTCTGAAGAAACACTTTTGTGCTGGGAGAAGGGAATTCCAAGGAGATTGGTGGACCTTTTCACAGAGTAAGCATTTTCCACAGGCGGGGTTATGCCAACCATTAAATGACTAACATGTAATTAGGAGGCTGGATACTTATAGTTGTCTTGTCCCTGATGCCAAGGGAGTTCAGGACAGCTGTGGATGAGTGAGCACAGAGGTAGATCAGGCTTGGCTGACCAAGCCATTTATGTCTGTATTTGTTTTTGTGTTGCTATCTCAGAAGACAAGTGACAGCATCGCGGTCAGTGTGGTGCCTCTCCCCTGTGGGTTTTACAGTGAGTGCATGGTGGAAGGTGCTGCTGCTCAGAAGGCCTGCTCTAGGGATAAAAGTTGGACAGAAAGGGAGTGCTGGAAAAGGGAAATCTCACGCATTTCCTGTTCCGCTGTAGTGAACAACAAGTCTTGCTTGGGCCGGTTTATCTGCTCAGTCCATCTCTGCCTGGGGAGCTCTTTGATGCAGAGCTGATCGGAAGGTTGCAGTCTCCTTATCGACTCCATGCTTACCTCTGTTTGTTTTTATTCTGAAGTTCGTTCCCTCATTTTGCAATAACCCACAGGGTGCTGGGTGTTGCGCCAGCAGTGCCTCAATGAAGGATCTTCATTCAGCACCTTTCCCTTCCCGTCACACCACTCAATGCGTTTTCCAGCACCATTCGCTGCGCAGACCAGACTTTAGTCAAGCCTTCATTGGTGGTCAGAAAGGCTACCAGACCTACCGGGACCTGCCATGGGATCTTCAAAAGTAGGTGGCATATTTTAACTCAGTAAGTCTAATTTGGAAGTGTAATGGTGGTAAAAAATACTGTCTGTGGGAAAGCTTTAGGATTTCAAGGACATAGATGCAGGAGAGAAATTTGTTGCCTGACTTTGGAGCTCATTGCTCTATCTCCGCATCTTTCATACTTTGAGACCTAGGGTACATCATGGATCACTCTGAAATGTTCAGCCTGAAAAGGGGTGATAGAGGGAAAGCTAAACAGTAAATTACAGGCTAAATGGGAGGTTTTGGAGGTTGTGGTCTGGATGAAAAAAGTATCATGTGGGTGGAGTGAGAAATGCTCAGGGAAATCCTTCTCTACCATGGCCAGGAGCACCATGATTTGCTGTCTGTTTAGAAAGATGATGTGATGGCTCAGGTTGACATTTACCCTTCCTCCCTGTGGTCATCTTACCCTGCCTCCAGCAGGCTTTTATTGCATCAGTACAGAATCCAGGAAGCTCTTTTGTGTCAAAATCAAAGGTTAGTAACATGATTTTGGAAACCATAGGTTTTGGTCACATCTAGTTGCAACAATATTTCCCTCATATTCTGCAAAAATCCCCGTTCAATTCATTATGGTAGCACAACTACAGAAGGGGAACACTATAGGCATTGATCATGCTGGTTTTGACCCTTGTATTTTAAGGAAGAAGCCATATTTCTAGGGAGTAATGACAAGGTGTTTTGTTTCTGAAAGTATTATGTACAGTCAGATATGATGGATATCCTTAGTTTTGTTTTACTGTAACAATATTTAAGACAGTGCTGGAAGTTCAGAGTATTTTTACAAAATATAAGTCTTCCAGCTGCAACACTCTGCTATGCCCTCTTGAGTCAGAGCAGGGATTGGGTCACAATGTACAGCAAACCTCGTTGAATTGTCACCTCTGTTCAACACACTGGGTTCTGGATTCATGTGGCAATGGGGGAGAGTCAATCTCCCATGAGTTCTTTTTCTTGTTGCCTCAGCAGTTGACAAAGCTTAAAAGTATGACCTCAGAAACAAAACCCAAAAGAATCGGAAATATTTTTTTAACATCCTAATGATTTGGCTGGATGGCTGAATTTTTGTGTGTTATTGTTAAAGACTACGATATTAGTCTCCTCTGACACTGACTTTGGCAAATGGCTGTGAATGATTGCAAGATACTGATTTTTTCCATCCTCAGTATTTTTAAAAATTGATTTGTTTTTTGTTTGTTTGTTTGTTTGTTAGTTTTTAATTTCTGGGCATGCTTAAATAGAAACAGTTTCTGGATGGAAAACACTTATTCTTCACACACACTCAATTGGGGTTTTTTCTCATTTCGTGAGAAAAATATCATGTTAGTCAATAGAGTGTTGACTTTGCCAGGAGAAGGTTGAGTTCACCTTTTTGTTGTCTGCTCCTCAGGGGTACCCTGCTCAATACCCAAAGATCCTCTACCCTGTTTATTATCCATAAATTAAAAGTTATGCTGCTCTAACTGTCAGGTGAGGAAGAAATCTCCATCAGTTGTGAATACCAGTTCACGAATGTTAAATAAAGAGAGAAAACTAAGTAAGAGTTCTCTGCCTAACAGAATTGAAAAGCCATTTTTTCCTAGTTAGATGTACATCCAGTTGCCATGTCTTGTTGATATATACAGTGGGGTAAATAATTTTGATAACAGAGTGCTAGAGGGTAGTTAAACAACATCTGAGTACGGTTTTGTTGCCTCCTAGTTAGGAAAGAATTTAATTGTTTAAAAGGTTGTTTATTATAAAATCTAAAATACATTAGTGAAACTCTGTGCTGGATAGTTAAATATTTACATGTTTGTGAAGGGATGGAAACTGCATGGTCTTTATCAAAGCCCCTTTGTAATCTGTTAGATGTCCAGAGTTTTTTGCTGGTAAGGGATGTGAATCTGAGCATAGAGCTGTAAGCCTTGCTGTTTGAGCTCATCTTTCTCTGTCTTAGTCCCTTATAAGAGGGGCATTTCAGTATTAGCTTTATCCACTTCCAAGGTGCCTCTTTTTAAACCATTTCAAGCTAAGCTGGAATGAGTGCTGCCTAAAATCCTTCAGGAAGCAAAGATGCTAAGGAAAACTGGGTAGTAGACAGCCTTGCTGGTCTTGTTCCTCTGTTGTGCTGTGTCCGGCAGTCTCGGACACAAGTGCAGTGTTCTATCTGCAACTTCCTTGTGAAGATCTTGTGCCCTGGCAGGGTGAAGTACAGAATAGCTGGTGTTGTCTATGGTAGTCTAAAAGTGAATATGCAGGTGGAAATGCAGTGCCACTTGCACCAATTTGTCATGCAGTAGATGGGCAATATGAACGCAAATTACAGACTGCTGAGGTGTAGCCGGAAATAGATACCAGCCCTGGTGCAAGGACACTCATGTGCCATTGGCATTAGTGGGAGTTGACCTTGATTATTACAGGAGGCAGATGTGGTTCCTGTATGCTGCCAAACAGAAACCTATTTTGTGCTCAGTTTGTCCCAGAGTTAGATCCTGAGTTCAGGAAACCCTGTTGAAATATTTTTGATTCTGGGGCTCACCACACCTGATTTGACTCATAGAGAATTGGTTCCATTTGTGTTTTGTTGTCACATTCACTCAGTTTCTGGCCATTTTAGACAGGAAAACTAGAATGAGACAAGACCCTCTTCAGAGGCTTAAAATCTAGTCATCTTCATTCCCTGAGCAAGCCCCAGTGTAAACCCAGCATCTTTTGTGGCCTCTGCTATTCCTCTTAGAGGGTGTTTCAGACGTGCTTCATTTATTTTTTTCACAGGCAGTTTTTTGATTGAGCATTTTAAAATCAAGGCATTCTGCTTCCACCACATACTTCTTTCACATTTGTGTTTCTGATTATATACAGATCTTCATTTTGAATGAAACCAAGCTAACGTAAAGCTTGGGATTGCTTAATTTCATGTGCTTCTGATACAAGACAATCTGAAGACTTCATGTGGTCTGTGGACAGATTTGGTGATAACAGGGGGACAGATTTTATGCAGAACTGAACATGGGAATGGTCTAATTTCTCTGCTGCTGGAGAACTGCCTCACGTTTCAGTATCAGCTGAACCACTTACCTAAGACGTTTTCTCAAATTTCAGCAACATTTTTTCCCATGAAAAAATTTGTCCATCTCTGTTCAGTGAAAATACTTTGCTAGATTACAGCATCTCAGTCTAGCAATTGTTTATTATATATTGTGGTTTAACCCCAACAAGCAACTAAGTACCATGCAGCTACTCACACCCCAAACAGCCAGTGGGATGGGGAGGAGATTCAGGGAAAATGATACTGAGCATGATGCTCTATGGTATGGAATATTTCTTTGACTAGTTAAGGTAGCTGTCCTGACCTGCTCCCTCTTAGCTTTTTTTGCACCAGCTCACTGCCAGAGCATGGGAAACTGAAAAGTCTTTGACTTACAGTAAGCACTACTGAGCAACAACTAAATCATCAGAGTGTAATCCACATTATTCCCACACTAGACCTAAAACACAGCACTGCTACTTTCAGCTACTAGGAAGAAAATTAGCTGTATCCCAATCAAAAACTAGGACATAAAGTGTAAAATACAGAAAAATGTATTATTATCCAGAAATGTAAGCTTCTAAACTACAGGGGAAATTGGATACTTTGGGTAATATTCTGAGTGGACATAAACTGTCATAGCTGCACTCAAACTATGATGACCACAGAAAGGCTGGACTGTCAGATCGGACTTGCAGAACTCCTTGGGAGTGATGTTATGCATAATTTTCATACACCAGTTAACAGATTTATTTGTTAACAAATTAAAACACACCACTGTCCTATTATTTGTGTATTTGTGTATTACAATTGTTGCTAAAGCCAATAGTGGTTTTTATCACAGCTTTTTTTCTCAAAGCACCTCAAGAGAAAGGTACTACATGTGTTCTAAAACAGTGGAGAAAATTTGTCAATCTAAGCATTCCTCTCTTAGGACTAAAAGCAAAGGACACATAATAGCCCACAAGAGATCATCTCCAGGTGACTGTTTTGGGTTTGGCTTTTTGGCTGTCTGTCCTGTCAGCACCTTTCTTGAGCAGACACTCAGTGCGTGCATGCCAAAGCAGAGCCTGTGCTGTCTTTCCTGGTTCATGCTGACTTAGCTAGACACTGTCTCTGATACGAAACTCACAGCAGGTAATGGAGGGGTTCCACAGGTGTCCAAGCATGCTTTCAGCCCTGGTGAGGAAGACCTTTGAGGCTTTTCCTCTGAAGCAGGCATTTTGACTCATAGAAGGCTGTTGTAATTCTGCTTCTTTGCAAGAAGGGAATATAAATTTCAATAGGTAAAAGACAGGAATTTCTTTTGTAAACTAAGAGTTTCAGGCTACAGTGAGGCAAGTGCACTCATGAATTATTTAATGTAGGGTTTATGATGCATTTATTGAATGGCAATCTGAAAAAAACAAGTTAGGATACTAAGTAAGATTTTTAATTTTAATTTGAGACAGTTCTTTCTCCTGATAGTCTGCTGTTACTAGAAGTTGACAGACATAATTAACTGCGTCCTTCTTATGTCTGTCTTGTAAAATGCATAATGGGGGGATCCCTCTGGCTCTGTATTTATTGGTGTGAGCTCCTTGTTGAGAAAAGCGCTCTTGGAGGGCTTCTTTGTGTATGATGGGAAAGAAGCAAGGTATAGAATGTAGGGCTCCAGATCACCTACCACTGTTCAGAAAAGTTCTCAGTGGGTATTTCTAGAAAAATGACAGTGGAATGTTAGCAGAAAAAAGCCAAGACAGTGTTTAGAATTATTAGGAAACAAAAAGAGGACAAACTAGTAAAATTATCATGTCAGTGTGAGCAATTTTATATCAGTTTTTGTCATTTCTCTCTATCAGCAGCTATTTCACTCCTCTTCCTCATAGAATGAATCTTAATCTGGGACTTGGCAGTCTTTTGCCAAGAGAGGAAATCTAGTCTTTGATTGCAGTGTGTTTATGGTTACTGCACTGGCACAGTTACCTGGGAAAGAGCAGAGGTTCTGGGGAAGAGGGAAGTACCACCTAAGCTGCAGGCAGAAGGGACCCTGTCAGAAAGCCCACTGAGGTCAGTGGGAAGCTTTCAGCTTCAAGTATTTGGTTCAGGCTTAAAATCCATTTCCATTTCTACTCTGAAGGATTTCAGTGACCTTCTCAGCTGGGGTGTTTTTAATCCTGCTGTGCATTTCTAGGGTACATTACCTGTTCCCTCTTATTTGAGAAGGTAGTTCTCAAAGAGTTAGCAAGGATTGCTTGACTCTTGATTTGAGAAAATAAATTCCCACTGTTGAACTTTATCAGCTCCCCGCAGAGTACTCAGGCCCTGGCAGGTCATTACATGAAATGAAGCTGTTTCAGTTCTGGCATAATTACTTCTCTTCTTTGTACTGAACCCCTGTAAGTACCATCCAGTTTTACACATTGGGACATGTTGTCAGATAAAATAATTAATGTTTGGGGAATGAACATCAGGAGATACAGCAAAGCAGCAATAAAGCTCAAAGTTAATGGGAATGGAAAAGTATCAGTTCAAATATCTTTGTGGGTTTGTCTCATAGATATCTTTGAAAACCTGGATTTGAAATCCTCTTGGTCTGTAGCATGTCTATTCAAATAGAGAAACACCCAGATGGTACAGCCTAATCAAGGATATTTTGCTAAAAAATACCTTTTGTTTTTAAAACCAATTTTTGTTTTTAAAAGAAATTAGGAGTGGAGAATAAAATTTAACAGGTGTTTCATATTTATATGTAAAAGGAAGGAGGAAAGTTAATTCAGACCAAAAAAAAAAAAAAAGAAAAAAGACATCCAAGTCCCAGACAGTATTGCCTGCCTCCCTATTAAGTAACTTGCTAAGATGTATTTATCAAACAGCTTCTTGTTTGAGGAAATTCAGTTTAGAAGCTGGTGCTAACACCCCTCTGTGCCTCTTTGAAATGATGCTCTCAAACAATTTTCATGAATTAAGTGAAGGTCCCATGTAAGAGTAAAATTACACATGTAAGTAACAGTTGAGGACTGGGGTTTCTCTTTGATGAATGATAACATGGAACTCGAAAGAGAGAAAATGAAGAACAAGAATTATGAAAACTGTTATTCTATGTACAAAGGAATGCTGAAAATGTTTCAAATTTATATTACTCTATTTAACTGTGTCCTGGTCATGTTACTTCTGGCCTGAAACCGTTGTTTCACTGATATGATAGGAAGTAATTCCTTCAGGCTCACCTACTGAGGTGCAGAGGTGGCATTCAGTCTTTCAAATGGGCTTCTCCAACCCAGCATTTTGGTTTGAGGCTTTGCCAGCATCATTATAGCTGAAAGACCTTCTGAGTTTTTTCCTTCTGTGCAACTTAATCAAGACAATTGCTTTTTAAATTACACTATCCACAAGAATACAAGAGAGGGTTGTCTTATGTGGTTTTTTGTTTGTTATGGTGTTTTTTCTTGTAACTTATTTTCACTTCAAACATAGTAGACACATTTGCAAAGTATGTAAGCCATGCAAAAGACCATTAGCTTGAGTGGTGGGGGAAAAAATCCAACAAACAATAAAAGAACAAACACACATGAAAAATTAAAGTTGAATTCACCACTGACTTTATGATTTCACCTAAAAGCTAGTACTTAGAAATATTCTTGTTAATGAGGTAGAGTCCTGACTATTTATACTTGCATATTTTTCATTTCTCCTGTTAAAGTTTTATGACAACTTCCATACAGTAGTCTCAGAAATAATTTTAGAGTTGCTCTTCTCTGAGCTCTTTACAGGGCAATTTAATGTGCATATTTTTTTTAATTTTATTTTTTCTTTTGCTTTTTTTTGTTCTGCTATGGATTCTCAGATGCATTTTGAATCAAACTCGATGAGAGGTTAATAGCTGTTTCACAGGGTAGTAGGAGGGAAGGAAACACTGGTTAGGAGATGCAGGACAAGTCTCAAGAGATCTGAGTAACAAATTATTATTTCCTTTTTAATTCCATCAAATATAATAAAATTTGGCCTTAGTCAGTTGTTTTCCAAGCCAAAGTTATAATGCTGGAATTGTAAGGCTTTGCAGTGGAATTAGAATGAAATATCAGGACCTGCTTCGGTATTTATGTACTGTGCACAGTGTGCTTGCTGTCTCTTTCCTGCATGCAGTTGAAGTGGTGCTTGCAATTATTTTAACTTATTTTAATGTATTTAAACTTATGGTTCATGGGATGTATGTTCTGGGAGTGAGCTATGCGTACTTTGTACTTGGGAACTCACTGAGATGCCTTACACTCTCAGGAGAGGATCCCTGCAGCCTGCTTTCCTATGGTAGACTATGCCTTAACCTGAAGGTGTGCATGTCTGCAGGAGTGAGGTAACTGACTTCAGAATGAAGAACTCTTTAACAAAAGTCATAGCTTCCTGTTCTGTGTTTTTGTAATGGCTGATAATATAATGGAGAAATGACTTTAAGGATCCTCAGGTGCTCAGGTGTCTCTGAGCTTAAAGACAGAATTTGCTGCACCCAACTTCTTTTCAGGCAGGTTTTTTTTTTTAACTATAATACTGGCTGTTCACTGACCTTCCTTGAGTTAATTTGGATTAGCATCTATAATTAAGAGCAAAGCAGAGAGAAGTATTTGTTGAGATTTCCTACCTATGTCTGCTCATGTGTTCTTGCCCTACCCTGTTATTCTACCACTTCCGCAAATACTGCTCCAAGCAGTGCTTGGTTTTGCTTTTAGATTCAATCTGAGTAAAATAGGAAGCACGGACTGGCCCTCTGAAATATTTCTCTTTTTTGTCCAGCTCTGTTTTGAAGGCTGAAATGGACTGAGCACCTTGGATAATGTATTGATATGTACTATACAAACCACCTAGCCGAAAAATTACTTTTATTCTTGCAAATTTATAGTTGGGATCACGTAAGAGTCTTAGTGGGACTCCTACTTAATTTGGCCCTAATAATAAAAAAACACAAACCTCCAAACCTGTCTGTGTTCTTTGACTTCTAGCACATCCCAACATCTATTTCAAAATAGTCTTGAGTCATGGTTTCGTTTTCAAGGGTGTTGGGTGAGACATCAATTAATATTGCTAGGAATAATCACTGATTTTTTTTTTGGTGGGGGGATTTAAATAGAAAAGAATCTCTTATTAATCTTCTCCCCTTGTTATTCCAAATTTTCCCCAGAATTCATCAGTCAGCCATCAAAATAAGACATCTTGAGCCCTGGAAAATTGCTGTAATTGTTATTGGAACAGCTGTGGCAGCAGCTATCACCATTGGTGTTCTAGTTTATTTTCTGGCATATGGTAAGTTTTACATAATGTATCACTCTTCCTATGCTTAGCACATTTCCTTTGTGCCTGTTTGTGCCTGTGTGCTGGGAGTTTTCACCAGTCTGTCTAAAGCTCACTCTCTTTCCTTCCTCATTTAGCATCTTTGCAGATCTCAGTAACATTTCCTGCTGTGCAGGGTGGTTTAGGGCTGTGGTTTCTGCTGGCTTTCACTTGCTTTCACTTGTTTCACATTTTTCTCATTATCTACTTCTGTGATGAAGTCAGCACACAAGTCTTCTGGTTTCTCTTACATGAGTGACAAACAGAACCTTCTGCATGTCTGTCTGTGGTGTTTCTCTGTTCCCTTTCCCTGATCACCAGCAGCTGCCTGCCTGGGCTTGGTGTTGAGTTGGCAGGCCAGGTAGAAAGGTAACTCAGCAGGAAGATGTGATCCTGTGTGAGCCCCAAAGTGCTGTGGGTTGGCCACAAGTGTAACCATTGGGGAAACTGGGATTAGATCACCTAACTCAGTTGAGTGCTTGCTCCTGGGTTCCTGGCTTTTGGAAGATGTGTTTGAATGTGTTAGATACAGGTGAAGGCTCATCCACTCCCTAAGGTGTCTGGATATCAGTCAACCCTAGGTTTTTCTAAAGTTCATACATCTTAGAGCTTTGAGTATTGCCTGTTCCTCTTCTTTCCCTTACAGATCAGAAGCTGTTCTATTACAGTGCCAATGTAAAACTCACCAACATCCGGTACAATAATGAATTTTCCAGACAGTCCTCAGGAAGGTTTAGAGACCTGAGCGAGAGGGTTGAGAGACTGGTAAGTTTGGACCGTTGTGCCTTTCCATTAAGGACTGTGATAATACAAGAGTCATTAATGTGAACAGCACACTCTTAGACCACAGGTGTCTGATGCAACATCAGCCCTCATAGTGAGCAGACCTTGGAAATGGATAGCATGAGAGTCGTGATCACACCTGGCAGACCAAGAACTGCCCACTCTATCTATTCTAGTGTGACACCTCTCTCTATCCCTGCAGTGGTGAAGTAAACAGTGACAATAATGTCAGATTCCTCCTATGTCACTGATCATTTGCGTGTGTTCTCTTTCCCTGCCCTGAGCTTGACTTTATGTCCCACTGTCTCTAAGGCAAGCATACTTTTACACCCTCTCCTTTACAGGGTGGAGAACTCTACCTCTTGGGCTGTTACTGTATGTTGAGAAAACAACACACAAGACCTTTTCCTGTGCCTTTGATATGTTTTGTTGGGAAACCCTCCCACAAATAGCAGAGGCTGCTGAGTGGCTCTCAGTCATACAGTAGCTATGGAAATAGACACATTGCAATTTCCTTTCTTGTCTTCTCTTTGAGACACTACCCCACAGATGCTAATTACAGAGTTCATCTCTATACAACAATACGCATGTGATTGTGCTTGTATCTTTTTGTGTTTCATTCATCAGAATTTGATGCATATCTCTTACCTCTCTCGTTTGGCAACCATGCACAGATACCCACTTAACAGGACAATCAACGCTTTGCTCCCCACTATTATTTAATTTAGGGCCCTGTCACTTGTCCACAACAAAATGTGTGCTGTGGTGTTCATTGGTCTGGAAAAGTACAGTGCTCTGTAGGGATCTGGCAGTGCTAGCATCTCTTCACAGCTCCGCTGCTGAGGGCCTCAGAGATCTTAGTCAAGTTGTCCTCTTCTCTGTAAGCATTTGTTTTCTTTCTGCCCTCTTTGCTCACTGGGGACCATACCATATTTCCCAAGATATGCTTCTGGTGCATATCTCTATATATAGAGTCTTACACAAGCTGTGTTCACCTAGGTGCTAGTGCTTTACAACTATTACCTAATAATTGTAGGCTTTTAACTTGTGATATAGGACCTTGGAGAGGGAATGTTCTCCCTGACCAAGAAGACATTGTGCTTTGCTCAGGAAGGAAGGCAGGGTAGGGAAGAAGTCTAAGGAATAACGGTTCATTGAGTACAGTTGTATCCCTTTATCCGACTCCATTCTCTCTTCATTTTTTAAAACAAATGGCTCCTTTGGCAGAGACGCTTTAGGTAGGAAGTTCTTTCAGATAGTGTCTAATGCAGTCAGATTTCCTCTGAACTTGGATATCAATTTAGATGCTTGAGCGGAAGCCAATGCTTTGGAAACCCTGTCTGGTCTCTGGGTGTTGAGCAGTTCTTACAATAGTGACAGTAAATACCAGTGCTGGTTGAGCAGTGAGAACTATTATTTCAGGGCATGTTAATTGTACCTGATAAGTAACATCATAACAAACATACACAGAACTATGTTGCCTTTCCTTCATTCCTGTGACTTTTCTTAAGAGCTGTCTTTAATTTAGCCATTAAATTCTACATTCCTCTCTCAAATTTTATGAATTCTTTGCTATCAGCTTATATAAATGGTCCTTGCCATAATATTTGACTTTTTGTGTTTTTAGCTCCAGCTGTTCCATCTAACAAAGATTTGTGAGATTAGCAATTGTCCATAAGCTTATTGAAAGCAACTCTATACAGCAATGAAACAATATGTTCCTCGTAAGTCTGATTTTATAATAGCAAAACTCATCTTGTAGTGATAAAAATCAAAGCAATCTTTCCAGACACACACATGTCCTCTTGATCTTGACAGACAACTGTCTCAGAATATTGGCATTTTGCTTTTCTGGATTTTCACACCATCTTTTTAATAGAGGAGGAGACAGTTGAGTTCTTTATCACATTTTCTGATTTGTCTGGATGTACCAAAATCCTTTGCAGTCTTTCCCTGGTTGGTGTCAGGGTTTGAATATCCAAGCCTTCCCATTGTCCTAGTAGCAAGAATATCTTAAACTCATGTTGTGAAACAGTGAGTCAATGAAGATAGATGCAATGTCTTTCTCAACACTTGGTGCAAAGTGAACAGAAGTGAATCATCTCTGATAATCAGAAGCATTCAAATTACCTGAGTTAGTGCAACTCCCTGACAAGTGCTCCCTTCTCTGATCCCTTCCCCGATGAAGACTTCTTCATTTGTCTCCACAATGACCCTGAAAGGAGTTCTTTTCAGAGTTGATGATTCACTAGGAAAAATGGGTTTACTTCCATAGGGAAGTCATACCATGCCTTCCTTGGGACTGGCAGGAAAGGTCTTGGTGTTTGCTTTGGTTTCCAGATTTGAATAGTAACACCCATTGTGTGAACAACATTCCTGACTCTTATCTCATTGAAGGTGGGAGGGAACGCAGCCAGATCATGCCAGAGAGCTGATGAAGCTGGTGTACTAGTCAACATCTCAGGGCTGACTGGAAAGTCTGGAAAATGTCTTCTGGGGTGGAGCTGGGGGGACTGAGGAACAGATGATGAAAGGTCTTTTCTCCTTGAGTGGCTTCCTGCAAGTGGCTGTTAAGAGTTCCCTTTGCACTCTCCTGAAAAAGCAGACCTGACTGAATGTCACTGAGGAAAGAGATATTCCAGCTTACTAGAGCCTCCTTGTTTTTCTAGTTGGACCAGTCCTTCCCTCACCAAGTGTGCTGTGCCAGACTATCCCCTCTTACACTGGAGAAAAAAGGCACAGTCACAGTCTTAACAGCTCCTTCACCAAGGAGCCTCTATTTTATAGTGGGCTCACTTATTGCGTGGCTGATCTACACAACATTTACCCACTAGTTTTCTCCAACTCCAGCACCAGACTTGGATTTTTTTTCTTTCTCCCACAAAAATGTATTAATTATTTTGAATTTCCCAAGAATACCGTGGAGATCCTAACTACTCTCTTACTAACAGCACCTTGGGGTTGATTTTTAAGGCTCTGCTTTAACCTTTGCTTCTTCAGCCTCTCTGGCACATCAATGTGTGGAGGGAGCTGAGACAGCCAGATAGACCTGGGTGACTGGGATGATCCCAGTTGCCTACTCTGGGCAGCAGCATTAACTGCACTGTGTGCAGGAAGAAGGGTAGAGGGGCATTGTGTCCAGTGTGGAAAGACATCATCTCAAGGGAGACAGATGTGCATTCAGGAGAGCTTGAAATGAGTGTATGACCAAGCCCATCTCAATGGAAATTGTCTCAGCTGAGGGCTGGCAAGTTTCTAGCTGTGAGAGAGAGGTGGATACCAAGCAGTCACCCTTCACTACAAGGCTGGTTGCTCAATAGAAACAGACACCAGCCTTTGCCCTGCCCTTGCACTTGTTAGCTCTCTTTTGCCACTGCAATAACTTTCTGATACTTTCTCCTAGAAATCATGGGCTTTCCCCTCTTTGAGGACAGCTTATGTAACCCTTCTCCTTTCCCAGGCACTGTCTCTCTGTCTCCTTTTCTGGCCAGAGCTGTTCTCAGTCCTGCTCTCAGACTGCTCCTCCCTGTCTTAGTCCATGTGACTCTGTGGAATCTTGTGTTTGACAGTGTACCCTTCCCAGCTTTGGAGGTTATGCCCTGTCCATTATCCCCTATTTGCTCCTGCTCACATGTGATTGTAAGCCAGGCTGTGAGTTGGGTGGATGGATGTTCCTCAGGTATGAGTGCAGTGTGGTTCCCTTCTTGGCTAGCTGGGTGGCTGGGGCAGAGGCAAGGTGTTTGGTTTCCCTCTTTGAGTGCCTTGAGCCATGAAATGGACTGGCATGGATTTCCCTTGTTTCTTGTAATGCACAAGGCACCTGGACTATCCCATCCCTCCACCATCTGAAACCACCACAGAACGAACTGGCTGGATCTCGGCAGAGTGGTAGGGGATTGTATTAAAACAATACCTGAATACTTGCCCTGGGAAACTACTGCTTATCCAAATGCTTCTATTGAATAATGGAATTTCACCAAGTAATTTTCACCTCAGGACTCAGTATTGTGTGTCAGGACATCTCTTCCAGAAACAGACATCTTGCTTTGACAGAGCTGAATTAGTGGGGGTTTAATGTAGAAACAATGTTTTTACTGAGTGTTGCAGACGCACTTGTGATACCACAGGAAAGTGCTGCAGAACAGTTCTGATGACTGTGCCTGCTCTTGGTTGGTTGAAAGGTTCACTGCTGAGTTCCATACTGGAACTGCTGAGGAAAGAGGCACCCTTCTCCCTTGGGAGATGATCATTTTAGATGTTATTAACACAGTTCTCTCACTGTGAATGGGGTGGAGAAGAAACAGAGCAGCAGGCAGGTGCCATGCACTTCCTTCCCCACACAATCTCCTCCTGTTCCTTGTGTTGCAATATATGTGAGGATGCCAAGGACTGTCAAGTGCAGCATTTGGTACTCAGCTCACTGCAGCTCTGCGCTGTCCCTGATGCTTTGTGGCTCACAAAAAGGGGTTTTCAGCTGAATCCAATGCCTCTGTTTAGCTGCCCTCTGGGCTACCACCTTGAAGGACACCAGGGGGGAGCAATGGGAACTCAATTTGTCCTCTGCATCTTCAGTGATGCAGATTTTCAGCTTAATCAGCACAATTGAGTTATGACCAAAGGACAGTTTCCCAGTCCCTGGGCAGACAGGGAACTGAGTTGGAGGAAGAGTTGAAAGGCCAAATCCATAAAGCCACTTCAGCATCTGAGAAGAGATCCCCAGAGATAAAAAAGAATTTTTCAAGTGCTTATGGGTAATCAGGAAAGGATCTGCTAAGTTTCTTTGGCATACTGGGATTTTATTTACCCTCATCACTCCATACTTGAATTGCGTTGTCTACTCCCATGTAGACATTTATGCTTCCAAGGAAAGTATAGTTTTAACACCTGATAACCTTGTTTGGTGGAAGAGTTAGCTTTTAACAGGATGCTTGTAATGGAAAGAGTCTCTGCTTTATACCCAGGGATAAGCTTGAGGTCATACAACTACTGGGAAATATCTTGTATCATGTGAATTGTGAACAGCTTAGTGTCACGTCTGCAGGGCCAAAGGGTCAGTCAAAGTGCTGCCTAGGGTTTCCATCTAAGATGAACTCAAAGGAAGCCTAGCTGAAAACACCAACATCAGTGACTGAGCAGATGAGACTGCTGTTTTATGGCACTTGTCTTTTAGGCTCAGATGTGGCTCAAGTCTTCCTGGGGAGCAGAAGTGTGTGTGTATTTGGGAGAGAGAGGGAGGTGAAACACAAATGTCTTCAGAGCCAAGAGCTAGCTGCAAAGCTGGCTGAAACTGTGCAGGAGATGTGTTTGTCACACTTCCCGTGTGGGTGTTAAGGTAAAACTCAGAAGCCTTTGGCTTGCTTGATCAATGCATTGTGGTCCTTGGGCTGGGAGGTTAATTCCGCAGCAGCACATCTCCAAGACAGCAGGTTTTTGAAACACTCCTGAAGACTATTTCCTCTGGCAGACTAGACTGTGAGGACTATTTTAGAGATGATAACTAAACATGCCCCAAGAGAAGGGAGTATGGTGAAGTTCAAGGGAGTCCAGTATGACTCCCATTTTTACAGCAAATGGAAAACTACAAGTACCTACAAGTATCATGTAGCTTCATTTGCTGTGTGTGACGTTCCCCCTTCCCCCCAAGCCCAATTATTTTCCTCTCTCAGCCCCTGAAACAAAAGAAAATTTAATATAAATTGGCCAGATCACAGAAATTATGGTATCTGCAGAGCCAGGTCTTTCCAAGGACTTTTCAGTCTTGTAGCACCCAGACTAAACTGAGTAAAAATGTGCCTGGTTGTAATAAATTTCAAAAGAGAATTGGTAGTGTTTTCAGATAAGTATCCTAAAATGTAAATTCTAAGTCCTTATTTAAACCCAAGCTTTCTTAGGCTTTGTGTGTGCTTGCTCAAGTACTTAGTATCGATATGAAGTGTAAAGAACTGAGCTTTTAATGAAAGATTTTCTTTTACATCACTAAAGACAATTTTATTTACAGGTGCATCTATAGTAAAAAATCCAGAACAATGAGGGTTTTTAAACAAAGCTTTTTAGAGACTTCTATATAATAATCTCCATTTTACCTTATTCTGAAAAACAATATTGTTAAATGGGAAAAAATCTTTTATCTATTGAAAAAAATACATTTAAGGAACATTTCTAGAAAAAAAATTACTACAATAAATGTAGGGCATTTGACAACTTCTGCTTTATAAGCCTAATTTCAAGGCAATGGTTCTCACAAACAGGACGCATTGTTCTTGGACTAGCGTGGTACAATTGGGGTGCCCTCTATGGGTGACTGGGGCTAGAAACAAAGTAGAGAGGACTTTCCACAGTAATTCATCCAACTGGGAAAAATGGCAATGGATGGCCAAGATGACAATCTGGCAACCTGTTTATTTTGCTCTGGTATTAGAGGTTGACAGCACACTCGACTGTCAATATGTATATGCACAGGCGTGGCCTGAAACGGATAGATGAAGTGCTGTATATTGAGAGAGGAAATAACTCAGAAAAAACACCTACATCTCACTTGAGATGCTTCTTTTTTCAGAAATTTCTATTGAAATTAAAAGAAGAAAAATACAACTGCCATAGGTATATACTTCATTGATGTAATAACAGAGATGCTTTCTTGCTTTAAATTTTATTTCCAGTTTTTCCTGCATTCATGGGTCACAGTAGCACAGAAAACTGCAAAAGTATTGAAGAAAATATGAATAATTTTCAAATCTGATGTGAGTTGATGCAGTACAGACAATGAAGCTGTACCTTAGTGTTTTTTCATCACCTATAAGATCTCAAAATCTTGGTGTGCTCCACCTAAATTGCATGAATTTACAGGATGAAATGGTTACTTATAAAAAATGTGCCTAATATCCAACTTTTTCTCCCACTTAAATTCAGCAATCCTTCAACTTATTTGATTCTTTGACTTGTTAATGAAATATAATTTTCTCAAGTAATTGGCAGGGAAGCTGATTTTTATTTTTCATTTGTTTTTCTTGGTTCATCAAAGCAGAAGTTCTAGTAAGCATATATAAACCCAGAAAAATCACAAGACACCCCACCCCCAAAAAATAAGTAACTGTAATTCAGATCCAGTGTGTGTCATTTAAAGCAATAAAATGTGCACAAGGAAAATGGACATGAACCTGAGCTGGAAAAAGGAATTCAAAATGAAGTAAAGGGCAGCTATTGATAGTGTGTATGATTAAGGGTAGAATCTTATCTTAATTATATACCCACAATCCAGAATTACTGCATTATTTGCAGGTAATTATATCAATGAAGTGATTCAAGATGTGAACTGCTGATCAAAATCTGACTGGTCAAGAGAGTGGTTGCTTAGAACCTGGTGTTGTCAAAAGTGAGAATCCAAATTCAGTACTGAAGTGGTGTGGTTGATGGTATTTGGGCACTTGTAAGCTGGATACATCACCAACAATCTTCCTTAGATTTCATAAGAGGCATTTACTCTTGTATTTCACCTCCTTACCTCTAAGTATTTCTTAAAAAACCCAGAGGGCACAAAGTCATTTTCCTGGGAAAAGCATACTATTTGGGAGGAAAAACCACCAAACACAAAGCTCTCTCTGGATAATGGCACAAGTGGTTTTCTGTTTTATGTCCAAGCTTGATTTTCTCACCAGAAGTTGGAAAATCTCCTCCCTAAGTGGACAAAATTTCAGTAGTAGTGTGAAAGTTTTAGGAAGCTAATTATGGATAATTGACAGCAGGGAGCAGGAATGGGAATACTTAGGTGACCTTAATTCCAGCTGTCATTAATACACATGGCTATAATGAAGCAGTCATGTCATTACATGCCCTTGAAATTGGTTGCACTAGGCATAAGCATGGTGCTTTAAATCCTGACGTTATCCCATGTATTAGTCCTCTTAATTTCTTTTATCCTAAAGACCAATCTTTTTAGGAATTACCGTACAAGGATAATTATTCATCTTTTGTAGCTGGTGCCTCCAGGAGCCATCCAGCTGAGCTCCTTTTTTTTAGTGCAGTCAGTGTTTACTCACCCCTCAGCTTCAGCGCTTGGTCAGCTTAAAACCTGTGAAGAGTTTGTGATACCATTTGTGGAAGTTTGGGGTCACACAGCCCTTGCCTGTCAGGACACATGCTGTCTTTGTGTACATGTGGTTTCTGATAGGCAACTTTCTGAGCTTCTGGCTTGCTGGAGGCATGTGAACCATTACATTTGCTCTCCTTCAGGTTCATTTTCTTCACCTCAGGCAAGGACTGTGGCTGTAGGGCTGTTGTGTTTCCAAGGGCAGTGTGATGTTCACAGCCTGGTTTGGGGCAGTGCCAGGTTCTTTTTTGCTGCCCCTGTCAGTATTTCTCCTTGTGTCCTCCTTCAACCCTTTAGTTGCAACCAGGGCAGGAAAAATCTCAGATTCTCAAGGGAGCTGCTGCTGGATTTGTGTTATGGGCAGCTCTGGGGGGCTCAGCAGGTTATGCTGTAAACCGGGGAGAGCCACTGAACCAAGTGGTATATTCCAATAACCATTTATGGTCAAAGAGCTCTGAAAATCACTAATAATAGGCTTTACATTCTAAGTAGATACTGAGGTAAGAGGAAGAATGTAGTATGAGGATAGCTGTTGAAGGACTAAACTGGCAGCAGGCAAAAAAAGCAGTACTATTGAACAACAAGAGGATTTGTGCTCCCAAACCTACTAAATGCTTTTGACCATCCCATGGAAGTATTTCAGTGGGTTAAGCCAATATTTCAGGGGAAAATTCTATCAAACTAGATTTAAGATAACTTTTTGATAAATCCTGTTACCCTGTGTGCAGTGGGAGAAAGCAAGGGCTTGACACAGCCAACCTTGCTGGGTCCCTTCCAGACCCAGCTACACATCTAGGCAAGCCCAGCTCATGTCAGCTCCACACTACACCAGAGCAACAGGACCCCTGTCACATGTGACCTCCTTCCAGAGCTTTGGGTATTTGGGTCCCAGGGATGCAAGACATATTGGGTGACTGAAATCACAAAGATTAAGTAGGTTACTCACAGGCCTCAGAGGGTTGGGCATGGTGCAACACAAGAAAAAGTGCATAATGATGAGACTGGAGTTACTCAAGACAGGATAGGAAAAGAAGTCTTCTTCATCAAGGTATAAAGTAACTTGTGGCTGCAAGGAACAAGGAAGAATTTCCTTTGTGGCTAGGCTTGTACAGGTGGGAATATTTTGCCCTCTTTCTGCATCTTTGGTACTAGCCACTATTAGTTACTGTATTGGATGGGCCAGCATTCAGGAGGGCAGTACAGTTTGTCTTAGAAAAGTATACTGCAAAGAGAGAAGTTAAGTAAAAAGGATAGAGGATATGAAATTAAACTGAGGAAATACCAGATATCATTTAGCTAAACTACCTGGCAAAGATTAGCTTAAAGAAAATCTTGTTTGGACAAATGCTAAAATAAAGGCTGTCAGGAAAATGCTGTTCAGTTGAAAGGAGCAAGGCTTGGCACTTGGTTAAAAATGCTCACAGACCTTGCCTGCAGCAGCTGTCACCATTGAGCTGTTGCTAGACAAGGCCCAGGAAAACAAGTGAGATGCACTTAATCAGTAGTGAATTTAACAGATCTGGTCGTGACAGTGTACCTTGTGAGTGGCTGTAATCAAATAAAAATCTTTAAAATGAATGTAAATGCTTCTTTGAAGCAGGACCAGGTCCTACCTGATTACTGGACAAAGTTCTAGTTGCTTTTGCTTCCAAAGTTGTGACTCAAGATGAAAACAAAGCTATAAGCAGGCAGGAGATAAATGTTTACTGTTTGATGTGAGTGTGAAAGGCTTTGCCAGAAGATGAACACTAAAAACTTGATACAGAACATCTTTGAAAATTACTATCTGAAGGCAGCTTCCTACATCTTTTCCTCTTATATAAAGTCTGTATGAATATAAAGATAACTGTTAATAGTTTAGGTTACCAATATCATTGTTGAGGCAAAGAAGAAA
Source organism: Sakesphorus luctuosus (assembly GCA_013396695.1). Taxonomy (NCBI): domain Eukaryota; kingdom Metazoa; phylum Chordata; class Aves; order Passeriformes; family Thamnophilidae; genus Sakesphorus; species Sakesphorus luctuosus. Next base: position 708,119 of record VWZD01001388.1, on the reverse strand, counting down.
TTTGGGTCATATTTGTCAAATGAATTCATTAGCAGGTGAGAGACAGGAGCTATAGTGCAGAGGTTTGGCTAGACTTTCTTTCCTGATAAGACACAGCAGATTACAAAAGTGAAAAATATTAGGTCAGGTTTGAAGGTGTTAAATCTCTGCAAGGCTCACTGAAAGCAAAACCACCCTCCAGTTATTTCTTTATCTGTTGGTGATGTAGTGCTAGGGCAACTCTTAAGGATTGGAAAGATAGTGACAAGTGGGAAAAGTATATACTTTCCATTCACACATGAAAGTGTGAAAGAGAATGGAAGTAACACAAATTCAGTAATTTTGGTATCATTTTAAATCGTGTGCTTCCCGTTCACTCCATAGAACCAACTAACACCCATTTTGGACTGACTTTTCTGAAAACAGCGTCCATTGCAGATAGTTCAGTTGCATTTGGACTCCCTAGAGTATTTTTGTAAAAAGCACTCTGTGTAGTTGTGTTTTGTCAGATGCCACTGGAAGTCTTTGTCTCTGCTGCAGCACGTGGTGTTCCTGATCAGACTGTCTGGAACACCTTGGAAGTGGTCCAGGCTGAGGAGAAAAGGAGAAAGCTGAATATGTTGGGAGTACAAAAAACACAATCACATGAGCTGCTTAGGCTGTAACAAAAATACACAAGAGAATGAGTGACAGAAGTAAAGATCCTTGTACCTGCTGCAGAAATGCAGATGGAAAGCGTAGCAAAAACACTTGCTATCTGAAATAGTCCAGGTACCTTGAAAACACAGTTGTCAGGAGGAGATAAAGGATTTGGGAATCTCACACTGACTTAACCCTCCCTTGCAAGGGATTGCAAATTCTTGCCCTCTTCAGCTACAAGCTGAAAGTCAGTCTGCTTTCGCTTTACGTATCAGCAATGTAGAAGCTTGAGGTGTACCTCAGCCCAGCTCAGGGCTCTCTTTTGATTGCAAAGCACTCTGCAAAGAAGCCCCTGTCCCAGAGATCTCAAAAGTTCTCAGAGGCTGTGCTATCAAAGACAGTGTGTCACAAAGCTGGCAGTGCTGCTTAGCTACATGCTTCTGCTTACACAATCATTAGTGAAGCAGTTAACACTGTGACAGAAATGATAAGCAAATGCTATAATTAAAACCAGAAAAGCAAAACAACCCCTCTTTGTCTAAGGGCAAATAATTCCAATAACCAAGGAGGATTGTGGTGGAACAGGCTGCAGAGTTACAGAAAATAAAACACTTTATTTTTAGCAGTATGCTTTGTAAAATGCAGTGGTAGCAGGTGGCAATCTGCAAAGCAACCGGATAAAGCATGTTCTCCTCATACACAGTAGCTTGTTGGAGATGATATATCTTTTTCCATAGAATGTTGTCTGTTCCAAAAACCAAAGTAATTGCAGATAACTGCCAGTAACAGTAAGATAAACCATCAGCTCAGTGTATGACAATTAAGAACTTTTCTTTTTTTTCTTACTAATGTACGCTTAAAATCACCTGAAAAATAAAATGTACAGTTTTCATCTTGAAATTATTCTGCTTTAATATCACTGTGTAATGACATGAGGCTCCATGTTATGACAGCCAAGGCCGGAAAAGAGGTGCTTTGTGTTCCTTGGGAGGAATCAATCCCAGATTTCATGCTTTCATTCTTGTTTCCATATCTGAAAGATATCAACATACTGGAAGTTTGAGAACCATTATTTTATTTCTTTCCTTTGGAAGACAGAAAAACTTGAGACATGGCTAAATCAGACAGCTTTATGGGCTAAAAACTACAAACAAGACTACTTGCATGATGTAAAGCATTCCTATGTACTTTTTCCTATAATGCATTTGATGTTTACAGGATGTGTTCAATTTACTGAGTCTTGCTGATAGGAGGAGTTGCTGCATAACTCACTTGTGACTTTGCTATTTCTCAATCCTTCAGTGATCCTGAGCCATTCCTGGCAGAATTTCATGCCTTGTTATATCACAGTGTGCTGTCTCAGTCTGATCACGCAATCCTGAGGCGACATTCAGCATAAAGCAGGATGTGGTTAAGCAGGCACCAGTAAAGATATCATTTGGAGATTGATTCCTTATGAGTCCTAGATTTCCAGTTTCTGATGAGAATTGCTTGACAATTCCTCTAGCATGTGGAAAATCACAACTGTGATAGAGGGACATAATTTAGAGCTTTGCCATAGATTTCTATAGAACCAAGGATAAATGCTGTATCAGGAAGGACCCCTACAAGACAGGGTCAGTGCACTCCAGAGCATAGGGTGCTCTATCCTTTCTGTGGGCCATCTTTAGGATGCTGTGCTCTGGGAGATTGCAGCAGTGTGTTCCAAGGATGTTTATATATTTCTCATTATGCTTGGGAATGGATGTAGTCATAGGACATTTAGAAAAATGAGCATGCTCTTTATGATGTGCCTCAGGCCAAAAGGGAGATGGTTAGGAAAGGTCTGTAACAAACATTATCTAGAGGCTGGACTGGATTACATTTCTTGCCTCTGTAAACTCTGAGTTTGTAACTGAATGCTGTTTTCTGAATGCTCCTTCCAGCAATATGTCTGTTTCCCTCCTTTTTTGTTGTTATCTTATATTTTTCTTTTTTCAACAGATCGACAAGACATTTTACAATTCCATTTTAAGGAAAAAATACATCCGTTCACGCTTAATCAGAGTGAGGTATGTGAGATTATAATAAATGCAAGCAGCTGAGATAAAATGAAATTTAAAACAAGCCCAGTTAGATCGGGTTCAGTAAAGTGTACTGTATTTAAGAGCAAAGCATAATCCCTGATTGAGCGTAATCTTGTTTTGAACCATGCCCTTCTTTTGGATCTTGATGCAGAAGGCAAACTTCAGGCAATCCAAATTCTATACAAGCTTGTGTTCAGATCTTGAGCAAGCTTTAGCTAATAAAGCAGATATAACTAAAGCTATCTAAAATTTAAAACCATTTTCAAAACTATTTCCTTCACTGTAATGCAGATGTCACTTCTACTATTGCTGTTTTTACTGGGCTTATCAAGTGAAATTGGGCTGGTTCAGAAGGTTCCACTTATCATTGTTGTGACTCTAAGAATGGGCATAAGTAGGTGCCCAGGGATGGCAGCAGCACAACAGACATGTGTGGTAACTGTTTCTCGGCATGTGCCCTGCTTCCACATATTCACCACATATTCGTGGTTTGTTTAGCAGCCCTTGGTGGAGTTATTTTCCATGGGCTTGTCCACTGTCTCCTGGACTCTTTAAATTCATGCACCTCAGTCCTTTAGTAGACTTAGTTGTGAATCATTTAATGATTCTTTGGATGATTAAATGGTCCCTAGTTCTTGTGCTGGAAGAGGTGATGAAATGTTGATTTCTTACCCCTGCTCTCCATTGCAATTAGTGATACCAGACACTCCGATCATATCCCTTCTCTCTCTTGTATCCCTTAAGATCCACCTTTTTTTTCCATTTCAAAGTCCCAACCTTCATAGCCATTCTTCACAGGAACTGTTTCTTGCCATCCTGTTCTTATCTCTTTCAAGTCTGCCGTTCCTACCTTTTGAGATAAAGGTGTCAGACCTGTGGTCGGGATTTTCATTGAGCAATATGGGGTGTTTTTTACTCTTTTATGTTCAACTGTCAAATACCTAATGTTTCATTTGATTTTTTTACCACTGTTGAATGCTGGAAATGACCTTTTTATATAACTGTCTATTGTAATACTAAAGTCTTGTTCCAGAGTGACAGTGCCCATTGCTTTGCAAATAAAACTTGAATCTCTTCATCATGACATGCTAAAGCTGCAAGACTAAGATCTAATAAGATCTAAAGATCTAATTCTTCTGAAAGTATTTCTCCTTGCTATTGCATGGTTTGTGACATCCTTCCTCCTCCTTTATCTTCGTTTAATCCCCAGTTACATGCAAGTCATTATTTGAATGTAGCTTTAGGGATATTTTTTGATACTAGAGTGTTGCAAGTGTAGACAGGGTGATTTAAGGATCTGAGAGGCCAATTTGTAGGGATAAGTAATATTTTTCATCACTTCTTGTTCCCAAGAACAGACTGAGGTACTTACTGTGATGTTTGCTGTGTTGGATGCAAGACTTGTATGTGCCAAAGCTTGTTTGGTTTTTCATATATACAAGCTTTATGGCTCTTCTAGGGATCATACTGCAAGCTTTTTTGAATAGGGTCATTGCTGTGAATTTACTTGGAAAGTACTGTGCATATTTTTTTGGCTCAATATAAATAATGCATTAGTAATAATTCTCACTGCTCACTGAAAAAGACAATACTAATCTTGGCTAGGTGTCTTTGGCTCTGGATCTTTGCAATACAATAAGTGATTCAAGGTGGGCTGTACTTACCAGAGGGTTTCGAGAGGCGTGGTGTGCTTGCAAGAGTTGATATGGTAATTCCAGTGTGGCATAGCACAGGAAGAGGAGGGGGGGAGAGGTGAGGGAACACCTCAGAAATGCAGAGCAACACCCACAGTTGGATCAGATAATATCTGGAAAATAAACAGAGTGGCAATCACACTGAAGTTGGCACAAATGGAAAAAACAGTCTGTTGGAAAGTTGATATATGACTACTCAGTCTCAGTTACGAGATCCTTGAAGCAAGGAGTGTGTCCTTCTGCTCAGCTACGAATCACTTGGCATGCCTTGGTGTATTCACTAACACATGACCTTTTATTTCCCTTAACTGGCAATATCAGGAATGTCTGTTTCATTTTGGTATGTGTTCCTTTCAAAGATCATAGCTTGATTGCATGACGTCTGTATAAGCTACTTGTCTTACTATTTTTATACATTTTTCCTTTATATAATTACAAATTTCCAAGACAGTATCCAGAGATATAACCGGGACATCCTCTCTTTTCCTTTCCTAACTAAAGACAGCACAAGCTGCTTGTAGCTCTTGCCCTGTATGAAGTAACTGTGATTTCACCTGTTGTGGTTCATTGCTTCTTGGCTCAGGGGGAGCAGGCACAGTAGAAAAGGGGGAGCAGGCACAGGAGAGAAGATTCTTGGTGCAAGCTCTTATCTTCCCTGTGTAATGACCAGAGACAAGCCATCTACAAGCACATAGCAAGATTTACTATGCCAGATTAGATGCTTTGGTGTTTCTAGTCTAGCAATCCATCTCTTGCAGTATCTGATGCTTTAAGGCAAAAGAAATACTACTGCCAGGTGAATTCAACCTATTAGAAGATTTTCCTGCCTTTGCTTTCCTCTAATCTTACAAAGAAACTGTGGAATTGTGTGTCTCACTGTGAGTGCCACTTGTATTTTCAATGAGGTGTTAAAGGCCCCTTTTGTGATCCATCTCTCTGACTGTAATAAATAGATTGTGGGTATGCTGCCAAGTTTCATTTATTGTTGCACAACATGAGGTTATCAGGAACATTCTCCTAAGAGGTTGCAGTAGTGGAATTAGGTTGTGTGGTCTTTCCCCTTTGCTCAAGTACCTTTTTGATGATGATTGGAAATTTTTATTCTGTGTATGTACAGGGCCCTGGAAAAGCCTGTCTTGATGCCGTTAATCATGTACCTGATATTTGTGAAGTGCTGTGTATCCAGCTTTTAATTGCAATCAAATCAGTTAATTCCTTCCTGCTCATGTCCCAATCATATGGTCAGTGACTGCTTTTTAGACTCCATTATAGAAGTGATCTGGCCATTTGCTCACAGAAGGTATCATGACATCTTCTAGCCTATGATGCCTTTGACTATTTAGCATTTGCTTGGATTTCATTTGGAAAGTCCTTCTTTTGGAAATTCCTTCTTTCAAAAATGTACAAATGTTTGAAAACATATCTAATCCTTTATGTTACATTGCCATTGCTACAAGAGCTAAGATAAAAGCTAAGAAATGCAGAAATGGGCTGAAGGTAACCTGGCTGTTCCATTGGTTTGTAGCCCAGATGCTGATGGTGTGATGGCAGAAGCTTTGCTCACATTCTGGTTCTCCGCCACGGATTGTAGAGAAGCATTGCGAGAAAGAGTTCAAAGGATCTTACGGAGGGGCCTGAGAAAATACACAGGGCCTTTGCGAATAAATATCAGATCTTCTACCATCTCAAGTAAGTATATTACATCTCTTCTGAAGGTAGTTCTTGCAATTTTCTGATGGATGGGACTTAATTTTCCCCCTTTTGAGGATAGCTGTTACTGAGTCTGAATGACAGTCTTTCCTGCTAATTAAGTTAGAACAAAATGAGGAGTAAGGTATAACCTCCCCTTCCCCCGCCAAATTCTTTCAAAAATTTCATAAATATGGATAACTGGGAGCAGTTTTGTGGCTTTGCAGTACAGCCTCAGCCCTCCTTCAAACTGCAGTACCAACTTTATGTTACTTTCATGGTAATGGGTAGGAGCCTTACCACTGTGCTTCAGCACACAACACTGGCATGTTCCCTAGGTCTTTGCTTCTCTGAGGAGCCTGAAAATGCAGGAAGTACACTTGGATGACAGTGGGGAAACAGCCAATGCACTGAAAAAATAATATTTGGTGGGAGGATGAAAATCCTTGCAAGTTTCCCAGGGGAAAGGGAAAGAAAGGGAAAATGTTCTTACATATGTGACTTCTCATCTGGGGATTCTATCCCCTTCTTTGTAATCTGCATCTTCAGGACATGAAAATAAATTGCATTATCTTCCACAGTTCAATTCTGCTACTGAATTTTTGTACAGGCTTAGGCTGTAGTCTAAGCCTTGTAGTCAGCAATTTTTCTGGGTGTCAGACTTTTAAAGAATGAGTTGCTGGTTGACAGGAGGGGTCAGATACTTGCTCCATTTGTTTTTGCAGACCTGCTTGCTCCAAAGTGCAAGGGTGACAGTACAGTACAGGGGTTGATACTTGCTGCTTGCTTTTCCACACTAGACTACTTAACCCAGCAGAGATATGCAGAGGCTAGACAGCTGTATTTAGAGAACAAGAAACCTGAGCCAGATTCCATGTTGGATCGATCCAGACTTCCTCCTACTCAGAAATAAGGAGGAGCCACTTCTTGTTCTCTCTCTTGGTGCTTTAACTGGGCACATTGCATTGTAGTAATGCAATGAAACTCAAATATGAGTTGTCACACACTCATTGTTTCTTGATGGGCCAACCAGTCTTCCTCATTGGAACGACTTAGGATGATAGGTAACATCCCTCTGGGCAAGGAATCACCATTTGTTTATATTCCAGTAGCTCCTGTTCAACAAAGTGCATATGTAATTTCTCCCAGAAAAAAACCACGGTGTTTGGGCATCAGAGAGATTAAAAGAATTTTAGAGGTTTTTAAACAGTCAGATCATGGGTTAATGAATTCTGAATCTTCAGCTTAATTTGGTGCCTTACATAAAGGATAAAATTGGAAGGAGTAAAAAAATGCTTGTTAGAAAAGGACTGTGATCTTATTGAGTTATATGACTAGCTGCTTTTAATCACCCTGGTTTATGTGGGAAGTGACTCAAAACTGTTTTAGTTGAGCTTGAATTGCACCAGGGCTGTTACAGTAATGCACTTGTAGCTAGTTGCTAATATAATATTAAATATTAAATATTTAAATTTAATTATTTAGTCTCAGTAAAAGATGGCATCTCTGTGTTAATTTATCAAAGCTGTGTGATAAACTTTGTGTTGCATTTCTTGTCTCTCCCAGCCTAACCATAAGCTCTGGCTGCACAGGTCAGTTACTCACTACAGGACTAGATTGTGCAACTGCTACAAGTGACACAAACGAACATAAACAATACCTTGACATTTCTAAGAGACAACAAAAAAAAGGTTGTTCAAAAAAATTTTTGATCTTTCTTTGCTAACAGGATTTCAGCAGTGCTATGAGGCTTTGGCAAGCTCCTGCTGGTGTTGCCTTTTCAGAAAACCAAGTTGACTCAAGTGAAGAGTATGGAATGGAGCACTCCCATGCTTTTAGAGGAGATGCAGGTCTCATTATAAAACTTGTCTTATTCCTCATGCCAGGGAGAAGTGAAAATTTTCAACAGGTCCTAGAAGTCCAGAGAAGAATCTAGGTTTATGCATGTCCTGCTTTTCTCTTCCCTCCTCAAATATCCTGTTCACCATTAGTATTTAAACAAAGGAAACATAAAAAGCCCTAAATTTATCCATGCTCTGCAGACACCTTTCTAAATCTTGCTTCACTGTACCTTTTTGCTAACTGGAATCCTTGTTTATCTTGAGGCAAGGCTGGTAAAAAAAATCATTAACCCATTCATCATTATCACTTTATCAAGAGATTCTAATTTAGGGGGCATGATATAGCTCAGTTTAGCTAAGCATAGCTAACTAGCTAAACAAATGCAGGTCAGGCACTTATTTATATTATATACTAGGGAGAGTCTGATAAAGGGAACCTCCTTAAGTTTTCCTCCCCTGAAATAATCATCTTGTTGTTCAACACCATGTCTCAACCTGTGTTTCACTCAAAAGTATTTGCTTTGAGAATCAGCTCCAACAAACTCCTCTAAACTGGGTGCAATACTTGGGACTTTCAGCTGCCGCTCAGAGCACCACTACAACATTAAGCAGTCTGTCAAACCAGGGGTAGAATTTGCTTTGTCTCTGCATTTCTGAGGATTGGGAATAAAGAGGTGATAAAATGTACACTGATGATGTTTTATTAGTTTGGGGTTTTTTTCCAAAAGGAGAGCTTGATCATACATATGTGAAAAAAGAACAAATGTGCAAAACTTAAAGGAAAACACAACTTAATATTGTCTCTGTTTTGTCTCTCACTAAACAGTAGATATTCTTTACACAGGGCTGCAAAAATACATTTCTATCAGGGTATCTTCAGATGTATTACTACTGCAGTTCCTACTTTCTATTTAGCTAGACATCATAGTCCCCTGGTCAAGGACAGTGTATATCCAGACATTTCCTCTGACTTTGATAGAAAATAGGAATTGAAAGAATTCTTTGCATTTGTGTACAAACCCCACTAGAAGCCCAAATATTTTTTCAGTGAAGAATCAAGCAAACTAAGTCCTGTCTTCTCTAAACAGCAGTACAAAGACCATTAAAATGAGATATCAAAGTGTCAGATGACTTGGAAACACCCATGTTAGGACTTGCTCTTCCACTGGCACTGCAAGAAGGTGTTGCAGTTTGTCCTCCATATAGTTCTGGCACCAAAGAGAACTCCTGCAAGGCTGATTTATTTTCCCCAGGGTTTCTTGGTTAGAAATAGAGTCACCTGACAGCCTGGATCCCTTTGAAACAAAGTGTAGAGCAGCTTGCCAGACTATTTCCCTTTGACAGGTAGGTTGGAAGTATCCCAAAATGTATTTTTGGAAATGAACTTCTGACGTCGGAAAGCAGCTGATTACAAGATCACTGGCACTGTTGAAAGTGAGTAGGAAGTATTCCCACCAGTTGCACAGCCAAGAGTTTGACCATGAACAGTGAGTCATGAATTGGTTTTGATCAACAAGTCAACTGTTATTGTTTCTATTTATCTGGAATCTGTGGCTTGCTAAAGCTCCTAACAATTACAAAGTACAGAACCCAGCAGACAGATTCTCACTTCTTTATCGAGACCTCTGTGGGAGACATGCAGATGATTGTCTGACAGGGTTGATGAGGAATTTTTCATGTCAAATTATGTATATAGCAGTCTGGATTTTTGTATTTTACCAGCCTCAACAGCAGCTTGGGGGAGTGGAACTGGACATGCATCTGTATGGTGAGAAGCAGTGGAGATATGATATTCCTCCACTTTGATGCCATTAGTTTGGCACAACGTGGTACATTTCAGTAAGAGTCTAGAAATTGAAATGGGAGGTACTAAAATGTATTTTAAAATTAGTACTTTGCAAGGACACACTTGTGATGAAGGAATTAAGGAGAAAGTCATACTGGCCTGACTTCTCAGATGACCCAGATACATTAACTGATTTTCTCACTCAGATCTTAGTTTTCACTTTCTTTGCTATGCCGGCAGAGGTTGCAAGTAATTTGGGCTGCCCTTTCTGTAGTGAGACCTTGATTGCAGCTGGGGCATAAATGTAGGTCAAGAAGAAAAATAATGCTAAAAACTGTATCAGTTCGGATTCGTGCCACAGAATTGGTACATAGCAGATCCCTCCTTGGGATGCAGGACAACCAGACGCAGTTTTACGTATGCTGTGAGGTATGGCCCTCTGTGTGCCACATGGACAGAATTAAGATATGGTTGATTAGGGATGGTGGAGGGGTCATAGATATGAGGATGGGTCTGGTGAACATCAGTAGGGAGGGAATGGCTGAGTGACAGGGACAATTAGAGGCACAAAGCATTTGTCTTGTATCTACCAGGTCACTCTACCCTGCGGAAGGAATGAGAATTGCGTCACCTGTATCTAAGCCATGTTTTGCTACTTCTACAAGAGTACATAACTCTGGGGAGGTAATTCCTGTTGAGAAAACAGTGAGAATATTGGAAGATTAGTGGGGAGACATTTTAGGATGTGTGCACTATGTAACCACACGAGCATACCTTTTCTGCTGTGCACAAAGCTCTTATTTTGCCATCTTTCAGGAAATTCCTGCAGTTCCTTTTGGGTACAGTTTTTGGAACATGACTGAATCTGCCGCTTCCTGCTCTCACTCCCATTTCTCCCCAGTACTTCAGATCTCAGTAGTCTTTACTATAATTAAAGAGCATTAGAGTAGAGCTATTATCCCCACCTCTGCCTACACTGCAGGACAGATGTGCTCTGTGACATTCTTCTCAGCTGCCCAGGTTGGTGACCTACTGAAACTTGCCAGGGATCCTTCTTTTGCCTGCAAACACTGTTGCTACCCTATGTAACTGAACTAGATAAGCCCCCCTGTTCCTGATGCAGCTGAGAATTTTGTAATTCTTTCTCCTTTCAAGGAGGTTGTTACTAAAATGTGGCAAAGGACAGTGAGAAAAAAATCTTCCCCTGCTCCCTGGTGCATTTCACAAAGCTGTGCATCAAATGCATGTCCAAGAATGTGTTATGAGAATTGAAGCACATACTTTTTCTTATTTGTTTTATGTTTACAATCCTCTCCTCCCTCTTCTCCCCTTTTAAGATATTCTCTACCTTGTGTTCTCTGTGTGAAAAAACAGTTTAGATAAGCAAGATGTGGGAACTTGATATAACAGAGGATGGAGCATGCAGTTTGCCTTTTGAGACTAGAAGTTTTCATATAGCAAATCACATGTGGAAACCTTCAAAGAAAATCAAGTTTCTTTTGGGAATCAGCATCTGTGAAAAATTATATAATTGGGTAAAGCTGCATCAGATTTTTAAAACACATTTATCATCTTTAATTTTGTAGCCATTTCTGTCCCCTTCTACACTGAAAATTCATAATATCCCCTTACTTGCCTTACTTGTACGATGTCAATATAATGTCTGGTTCACTTATATCACAGAGTTCTGCCTGTTATTTTCCTTCTAATATAAACACTGAACTATGTGGCTAAAGTGAAATGAGGCAGTGGATACAAGGCTGATTCTTCAGATGCAGTGACACTGCTATTATTGAGATACAGAGAAAAGTGAGCAGATTTTTCCATAGGGATCTCTGAATCTCTCAGAGATCAGATGCCACATTCACTCTGCAGTTAACTGTGAACATGCAGTCATTTATATAGTTGCCAAATAGTTCCATGGGCTTATTGCATATAAATGGTTACCAAAATAAAGATGCTTTCCTGTTCTTGCTTACTCCCATTTTCCTTCCATGTTTGCTCAAACACACACACTGTGGAGTAAAAAAGCTATTTACTGATAATTTATTACCTTAAATAGTAACTGCAAGTCACTGTTCTCATTAGTCAGAAATTAAAAATTTAAGTGTGTGTAAGTGTGTTTTAGAGTTATTCTGTTTACTAAATATGCAAAATAACTATATAAACAAAACTGCTTGTCCAGTTGGAGAACAGAGCCCTCTTCTGAAAGATGGAATCCCTAAGCTGCCTTTCAATAGATTCCTGTGATTTTAATTTAAACGTTAGTTTTATCTTTTCCATTAAGCAAGCTTGAAGTCAATAGCAAGTTCCATTTTACAGGTAGGCAATGCATGTTCAAGTGGAACTAGTTCTTGTTTACAGTAGAAGCCTGAATGCTGTTCTCATAAATGTGGCACAAACAACTCCTTTTGCAGCAGTATGTGGTTGGGACAAGAAATGACACTTTAATTGTTACTAATTGATGCTTTTTCTTCGTAGTGCAAACAACTAGGGCAACTAGTAAATGAGCAGGGCAGCGAAATTGTCTCTCGTGCCTTACAAGTGATTGCTTCAAGGCAGGGCTTGCAAAATGCTGGCTGGCACAGTGTGAACAGCTGTGCTCTTGAGCAGGCCAAAGTGTGAAGCCAGTAACAAATGCAGGAAAGCCCCTACCAAGGTAAGCCTGTAAGCAACCTGGTTTTCAGCAGTATCATGTAACCAAAGTGTTCCCTGCTTTTGATGGGATCTACTGTGAGCTCAGCTTATCTGAAAATAGTGTCGGTTAAATCAGGTTTCCAAACATATGTGTGTGCTCTGGGTTTGAGATGTTGGTTTTGAGTCTTAGGTATTGTGACCTTAATTTCATCTGTCCTAATTTGCATGATGGGTTCCCAGGTCTGCTGCTGGGCAGACCTGCTTTCACCTCTTAAAAACTCTTTGAGGTTTTCTCCATTGCTGTGGTGTTTTCATTAGTACTTGTGTTCCAGCTCCCAGTGGGATATGAGGTCAGGGCATTTTACGTGGCTTATTTAAAATCAAAGCAATGCCCCTACCTCAGTGAATAAAGCACTGAGTTTACTGACAGGTGCCACTGGCCTTTTTCCTTCAGTAGTGGGAGGGTAGGATAGTACATCAGCTGCATAGTAGGGATTTGCTATAAAACATGCAGAAATTCAGAGCTGTACAGACTTGCAGTGTGTGTGTGGAAGGCTTGTATCTCAAACTATAGAGAAGTCGGTCCGACTGGAAGCAATGGGTAAAATATTGCCCATGTGAAGTTTGTACTTTTTTCTAGATGCCTCATAAAAAAGGCTAACAGAGATATAGACAGGTGCCTTGCAGAACACCTGGGTGACTCACAGCAAAACTCGATGCAGTAAGAACATGCCAATTGAATTGCTTCCGGCACTGCACTTGAACAAGCTGGTTGCTCCTTTTGTCTTCTCGATGAGCTTTGCAACATAATGTGAGTGTTAATAATTGATTGCAGGCTTTATAATTAGGTATTATGAGGTAAATGTCTCTCCACCCAGAGAAAAGTTAAAAAAACATTGTTATCAATATTGCACTTAAAGGCAAAACATCTTCTTTCATTGTGTATTACATTTATTGGTTTCTTACCAGTTTCCATCTATAATGTATTAGTCACTCAAATGATGAGCTAGTTCTGAAGGTTGTATGAATTTCTCAGAAAACACTGGATGCTCATCATAGTTAAAATTAACAAATATGGCCAGATTTTCCAAAGCACTTCTTGCCAATATAAGCATACAGGTAAAGCAGCCAAATCCTTAGCACAGCTCAGCAAACAATAATGTTTGTAACACTGCTGAATCCTTCTGCTGGCCTAGCTTTTACTCTCTGGTATTATTACACTTTGATGTAAGAATCTTGGAGGCACCAGCCATATTATCCATGGGAATTCACAGAATACAACTAATGTTCCTGAGATGCAAAAGTACTTGTCCTTTCAGTGTTTTCCTCCTTCCTTCATATGATTTACAAAAGTACAAATGAGAATTTTTACTTTTACTTGAAAGGGGACCTCGCAAGTAGTTGCTTTCCCACCAGTAAAACTTAGTTTATGTGAACAGTTCCTGTCCATAGTGAATAAGACTGTATTGCTATAAAAATGTCCAATTCTAAGTCATCCCTCATCCTTACAAAATGAAGCAGTAGTTGCAGGCACATATGGCAGCCCTAGCACTGCCTGTATTCTGTGACATTCCCTGCAGTCAAGCTGTGCAAGTACTGGAGTCCTGCTTGTTTTCTTTCCCTATCATAATCTGCTTAAGCTCACATTAAGAAATGAATGAGTACACATCTAGTACTGGAGGATTGCAAACAGGCAGTTCACCCTGCATACCTGAAGGAGTGTCAAGCCCACAAGCAAAACACACGTGATACAAACCCAACAGGCAACAAGTATGAACCAGAGTCCTATGCATACAAAAAAGACTCCTCCTGACTTGATGTGGATTTGGATCAAAACTGGTATATTATTCTGTATAGCAGCAAAGAGAAATGAAGTAAGTGGATAAGGACAGGAATCTGCTGAGAAAAGATATCCAGCTGCAAAATATGAAGTTTTTGAAGCTGTACAAGGATCTATATAATTTAAATTAAATTATAATCTATATAATTTAAAAAATGTATTGAAACTCTGCAGGGTTTTCATTAGTATTATTTTAAAAATTGCTTTGAATGCTGAAAACTACAATGGTAGCGCTAGTGAAAAACAGCATTCTGGAATGAGTGTGATAGACTTAGACCTTTAGCTAATGCTTGTTATTGTCAGCATGAGCAGACTGTATTGTCAATAAACATACAACCTGCATGTTAAAGGAGGGATTTGATTGTATTGCTCGAATGTGTGGTGCCACTCAATAAATTGCCATTAACTCTCTATTTTAGTATTAATAGTGTACCAATAAGATAGGAGAAAGGAAAGTGAGCCACTGCTATTGGAAGCTTGCATTGCTGCAGTGAAGGGCAAAGAGTGAGTACCAGACATCCTCTGGCCCTTGTGCTGGTGCAAAATGCAGCCAGTTGATTTTTTTACAAAAAATGGAGCGTCAAAACATTCCACCGTGAAACTTTTACCCCAAGAAGATTGTGGATCTTGAGTAATACAAGACTTGTTTTGTCTGTACTCCCCTCCAGAAACATAAGGGTCCAGCAGGATGGGCAGGATGAGTGCCTGTTCCTCAGAGGATGGCTGGAGAATGAGAAGCAGCATTGCAGAGAGAAATGCAACAGCCAGCACAAGAATGTGATCACATCTGAGCTCCCCTGGTTTCTCTCGCAGCCCCCTCAGCAATGCCTCCTGTAGTGCCCTATACTCACATAGCTGTAGAGTGGGGCAATGACGCAGAAGGGAAACCTTGTCTGTACTATCCTGGCCTTACCCTGACTGTTTGTTTGTTTCAGGTATGGAGCCGAGTAGAGCAGAAGCCCTCTTCAACGACAGTAAGTGAGGTTTTTTTAAGCATCAGAAATCCCTAGTTTTTAAAATTAGCAGTAAGAATCTCTGAGCACTTTTCCTGGCCCTTAAAAGCCTTTTCTTATCCTCCTGTCTAATGAATATGACTTTGTACTTCACACAGATGAACTGTGTGTTTAGAAAGCCTGCTCAGTCACAAGGAAACCTGTTCTATTAGTGTCTTCTGGGCTACTTAGGAAGACTGGCTTGAAAACAGTGTTGATGAGGTAAAAATCCCTTCTAGAAAAAGTCTACATCCACATCCACTGAAGAGCTCCCCGGTCAGTTTCTCTGGGTGTTTTGTTTTTAATTCGTTTGTTTGTTTGTTTTTGTTAGTGGATGTTATTTCTGTTTAAAATATCAGCAATTCTGTGAGGAAAGAGCAAACAGTGAGAAAATAACGAGTGCTGAGGGTTCTATAGAAATTCCCAGTGTTGAACAGAGAGGAGACACATAAGTCCTGCTGCATTGGTGCCTGTGGCACACTTCTGCCTCCAGCAGCGCTGATCGGGAAAGTGGAAGGTGTCACCTTAAATGTAAACCCTGTCATCAAGGATCACAGGACCTTGCCAGTGAGGGCTGAGCATTGTAATGTTCAGGACACTTGCTCATCTACTAGCCTGATCCATTTGCTGTTGGTAACAGTGAGAGCTTTTACAACGTGTCTGCTTAATTGTGTATTTGGACAACCAGAGACTAACCCACTTTCTGTAGGAAAACAAAGATATTTCAGATGACTCCTAGGTATATGTAGTAAAATAGAGTGAGTGAGGAGGACTTCCAAGAAATAATGGAACTTGGTACTTTGGGCTAGCTGCCTGCTTTAAAGTCAGGCACAACAGCTAAACTGAAAGCTGTATTATAATGTGCTAAAGGAAGGAGAGTCCTCATCACAGATTTGAGTGCCTTTTATATTTGAGCAGATTACAATTAAAAGCAGTCTTTAATATAAATGGATTCAAAGATGTGCTTAAATAGAATATTTTGTCAAGTCTAATCCTGCCTGCACAGGGCAGACACCCTGAGCTCTGTCTACTGTAGGAAAATGTTGGACTCCTGGTCTTGTCTCCCTTCTCTGTACCCCCTCGGACAAGGGGAAAGCAGAGATCTCTCCCTTTCCTCCAACGCTGCACAGTCTACCTGATACAAAGTGTTAGAACTGCATCTTGAAATAGCAACTGCAGAATCTGTTTCATATATGCTTGTCTTGGATGCTGTAGCACAACAATTCATCTCCACCTTGCTCCCTGTTATTTTCCTATACACACGTTAACTGGTGAGATTTACACCCAGACATGCATGTACCACCAGCACGTTGTTTGATTGGTGTTTTAAGGATGATGGCTTAGCAGAGATATCTACCACAGCCTGCGAGTGAGAAGGGCCCCAAAAGCTGGTAGGATGGTACACACACAAGAGTTTGGAATAATGGCTTTCTGTGTGCTCTCAGAAACTGGGACTGTTGTTCTCTCTAGTGTGCACAGGAAGGAAGGAAGGAAGGTTGGTTGATAAGAAAATGTATAGAAGTTACATCAACCTGTGATTATAATGAAACTGTTCTGGAATTTCAAATGGCTAACAGCACAAAATTGTTCCTCATGGAAATACATGAAAAATATGATTGGTCTTCTCAATGTACTGCAGGTTAGTTTGTTTCAGAGATATTTTTAAGCTTTAGAGAAGAAAGTCAGCTTGTTTGGTGATAAAAAGCCATCTTTGCTTACAAGTTGGGTTTCTTGTAACTCTGAGAAGGTTTGATCAGTTCCTTAGCAGCAGGCTGCCAACTAATGGAAGATTAAACTACATCACTTTTTTGGTCTGTTTTCAGTGCTGGTGTTCTGGGGCACTGATGGAACTGTGAGTTTTCCCCCTGTGTTTTGAACATTGACTGCTCAGGTGGTTGATAGGATTGTGCAGTTTTAGGATGAGTTACTGAGAATTACAAATAGCTTTCAGAAAGGAAAAATGTTAGTGCATACAGTCTTATCAATTACTCTGGAGTTTGTATTTCACACAAAACTTTTGGATAGGTAGATTTAGATTTCACTGATTTTCTTCTTTGTGGTTTTAAATCTCAGAATAGGGTAGACTCTACACTGATCCTGTGAGTTTGTTGTGTGACTTCTTTTTTTCTTCCAAATTTATGAACAGCTTTCAATCTGCTGTGGTATTCCTGTCACTTTTGACTACAAAGTAGTGTTAACATAATGTTGTGCAGGTCCTAGCAGGAAAGGGCCAGTGTTTTGCTTCTGAGGACTTCAAGGGCCCTGGAGCTGGAAGCTCTTCAGTGATTTACTACTGATTTCTGCTTTGGCCCCCTCCTGAATCACTGGGAGACAAGCTGTGCAATGGTTTGGATTGTGTTGTTACTATGCAATAATTCTTAGCTCTGTCTCTTTTTCAATGAATTGTGATAGTCCTGTCTGTCAACCTTCCTAATGTCTAGCTGAAATTGGGACCTGGATGAAAACTAATGGGTCTTGGTCCAGGTAAGATGGATTTGATGCTTTTTGGATGGGAGAAGACTGCTGAAGCAGGTCTGTTCATTGAGGAAGTTTCTGAAGTTATTCAGGAGCTTCAGCTGCTCCTGAATATCTTGGGTTTAGTGGCTGAAACTACAGCTATTTTAATTTCTCTTTGGGTTTCCATGATAATACTTTTTTTGTGTTATGGATGTGCACCATGCTGAAGGTATCCCTGCCTTTGTTGTCACTGATTGGAGTAGTGTGATGCTCTTTGCTTGAAGTGCCTCTCCAGGTTCACTTGCAGACTACAATGATCGGTTGCCTATTTCCAGGTGACATCTTGGTGATGTAATCTGTGTGCATGCATGGTAAAACTCGATGTCTTGGGTCATTCCCATCTTAGATTTTTCCTTTTTTTTCTATGTTTTATCCTAATGACAAATTACCTGGGACATTAAAGTTTTGAATTCCTGTATTTGGGAATTGTCTTGGGTGTGTGGTGAAGGTTTTGATTCCTGAATTGGGCTGCCCATGCAGCTAAGCCTGAATGTTTGATCATCATGACTTTCCATAATAGTCAGTTGTTCATTCAGGCTTCTAACAGAGTGCGTTGTGCATGAGGAGCTGTGATTTGGGGGGTTGGTGGAAAATATGTTTTCTTGTCAATACTGTTAGAGAACCTAGATGGTGTGTAATTTTACTTATGTTTTCACAGCCATTCGTAGGAATATTTATACTAAACAGAAGAATAGCTAATACACTCTTTCTCCTTTTTGACAGTCTGTGGCTTACGGCAGAACAGATCAGTCAAATCAATGGCAAAATCATCATCGTTGCGAATAGTTGGTGGATTATCTTCTGCAGAGACTGGGGACTGGCCATGGCAAGCTAGTTTGCAGTACAACAACATCCATCGCTGTGGTGCAACACTCATCAGCAATACGTGGCTTGTATCTGCAGCTCACTGCTTCAGAGAGTAAGTTCCCATCTTAGAATCTGCAGCAGAATGTGCCCCTTGTGTATCAAGTTGTGTGGCTTTCCAGATTTGCACCGCATCCCTGACTCTTTCCTGAAGGAACAATCTTGGAGGAGAAAAGTCAGGATTAAGCAGACCCATCACTTGAATGTTTCAATAAGAAATTAAAGACTGACCCTTTGGAGCAGAACTGGCAATTGTATGGGTGGAAATCAATAGTCACTTGGCATACTGAGCAAAGAAAAGCAGAAAAGGTAATGTGACTGAAATGGTGGAGCATTTGTTTCCTGTTGTACTACATATTTTTACTAAAGGTACTCCTTCGTGTTACAATGAGGTTGCTGCCACTGCAAGCTGGTACCAGCAGTTACCATCCGATACTCCTACCCCTCCATTCAGCCATGCATCCCCAGCATTTCTTTGTTTCAAGCATGGCAATTGTGAAGCTGCAGGGCACTGTAAGATTGAACAGCTGACTGGACAGATTATCAACACGCAAAAACAATAAAAGAGATAAGAGTTTTCTAGCAGAAGAGTTTTTTGATTTGACGATGGCCTGTGGCCACACAATGGTTAGCTGAGGTACAAGGAGCAGAGGAGGAGTACAAGACCATGTTTGGGGAGCCCACAGTTCCATGGGAGACGCTGTTATGGAAAGTGATGGATGCTGTAAGAATCTAGTAGGGTGCTGGCTTGAAGGAGCTTCATAAAAAAGGTGCTCAGCAAATTTAAAGTCCCAAACACATATATTTACAGCAAAATACTTAAGAGTACTCTTACTTTTTTCAGCATGACTCACCCTCAGAAGTGGACTGCTACTTTTGGAGCTCTTTTGAAGCCACCGAGCTTGAAGCGATCAGTCAAGACTATTATTATTCATGAAAAGTACCTCTACCCAGAGCATGATTATGACATTGCACTTGTGCAGCTCTCTAACCGGGTGGAGTTTACGAGTAGCATACACCGTGTCTGTCTGCCTGAGCCATCTCAGACTTTTCCCTACAATATTGATGCTGTCATCACAGGCTGGGGAGCACTTACCAATGACGGTGAGTCCTGAGTCTACCAGGTGACCTGCATGGTACATAAACAGTGGCTCTGATCTGCTACTGAATTGGTATCACTTCTGAAGCTAGATTTTATATGGCAGCAAACCTAATGCTTTATCTATAAGCAATAGGTTTGTTTAATAATAAGCTGCAGTTTCTTGTTCTAAAACTAGAGTGGACAGAACTCCAACCCACTGAAGCAGAAATCAGGAAGAAGCCTGTTCAGTTTCCCAAGCCTTTCCATTTCATATTGTAAATTCATAAGACAGGTAATCCAACCATGCACGTGTTTATATAGCACCTAAAATTATTTTCTCAGCACTAGTCAGAAGTTAAAGATAACTCTGTGGGCTTTCAGGTAAATGTGCTGATTGATCTGCGACTTACCCAAGCTCATACTCTTACCAGGTCACACTAAGAGTAGATTTGGCAGTGGAATTAAGATGTCTTAATTTTGTATCATTTCCCCAAATTGGTAGGTAATTTGTGTTCCATGGTACTATATGGAACATGTATAAAATACATGGCTTTACACTTAAGGCACTATGTAACATGCAATCATTACTTCTGTATTAGTGGTACAGTTCCCAAGTGAGTCTGTGATTCTATGTACATTTTCTGTAAGGGCCTAACCTAGACTGATCAACAAGTAAAACCTCTACATTAAAACAAGTCAAGCTGGTCCTCCAAAAGAGACCATTAAACACTCTTCCTGTATCTTAACTACTGCAAAGTAATTCTGTTGATAAATACCCAAACTATATTTTCTCTTAGGTCCAACTCCAAATGCTCTTCAGGAAGCAACAGTGAAACTTATTGACTCAAACACTTGCAACAGAGAAGAAGTTTATGATGGGGACATAACACCCAGGATGTTGTGTGCAGGATATTTGGAAGGAGGAGTAGATGCTTGTCAGGTAACTGTAGCTGAAAATCAGAAAGGAACATAATTTCAATCCTCACTGTTTTATCTGGTTGACCAAGTCATAATTGACTGAATTTAAATTAAATTTTGAACTGGAATTTAATTCCCCCTGAAACGAAATTCTGGACCGTATTATTTCATAATAGACCTGTTACGATGTGATCTTTGGTAACAGACTTGGCTCAGGAAAAAACAAACTGTTTGTTTAAAACAAACAGAACTATAAGGAAGCTAAGTGTAAGAGAATGGGAAGGAAACATGCATGGTGCAGGTTTGCAAATGCTGCAATTTGGTCTGTTGTGTGAGAATTGCCTTTCAGCCTGTAAGGTTTCTAGTTTAACTATTATTACTATGTCATGCTATTAACAGTATCTGAATTCAGCCTGTGGAAGTGGTAAACATCTTAGGGAGATATTATCTAACTGTCAGACCAAGTTCCTGGTGAAAGCTCCAAGCAAAACGAAGTTCCAAGCTCCTTTTTGAAAAATTATTGCTGCCTTTGACTAAAATAATTTCTTTTAAGAATAGCAGTTATTGTTAAAAAGAAAAAATAAAAAAGGTTCCTGGTGGCTTAGGTTGCTGTCTTTATTTGGATTTCCCTACTTTGTATGAGTGAAAAGACATGGCAGGTGGGAAGCAGTGTTTCACAAAACAGAAAAGAAGCTTTTTTGTGTCTGTTGGTTTGCTTTTTTTTTACTGTAAAACTATGGAGACAGATGTCAGGAGGTCCCATAGCCGACAGAAAAATGCCACAGACTTCCAACTCAAGTTTCAGAAACAGCCTTGATTCTGCACAAATGGCAGCTCTTGAAATACTGCTTGCTTGCTTCTCTTACTGGATAGGTCCTCCTGTCTGTGAAGAGAATTGTATTTTCTCTTCTGATCAATTAAATGTTTTTTCTCCTTCCTCTTTCTCTAGGGGGATTCTGGGGGACCACTGGTTACTCCAGACTCTAGACAGATGTGGTACCTTGTGGGAATAGTGAGCTGGGGAGACGAATGTGCCAAACCAAACAAACCTGGAGTTTACACACGAGTGACTTATTTTCGTGACTGGATTACCTCAAGAACGGGCATCTAATTCCAAAGTAAAAAATGGATTTAACTACATAGACTGCATGTAACTCATATTTGTCTGTAATTCTGAAAAGTTATTTTTTTAGCATATATATTCCTATGTAGTTTTGGTTGAAGCAACCTTAGCCTGCAGCAAGCGCTATCTTTGCTGTCAAAGGTCCTATCCCCTTCTGAATTCATGCTAAACATGAGATTGTCTGCCTCATCTTTGAGCTGTGAAACTTTCTCACTTTCTCACAAATTATGAACTGATGTCATTAAAGTAACATTTTAGCACTACCAATTTACCTGCTTCAAAAAATGCAAACATTTTCCAGGGAAAAAAAAAGAAATTTTTCTTCAGCCATGGCTAAGGTCTCCAGCTGAACCTTCTTCCTCCAGTGAAGCAAACGGTGTCACAGTTGTGTTTCTAGCAAAGTGAACCCTTGATTATTATTCTTGTTAGAGGTTATCATCTGCACCAACTCCAGCTGAGACCCTGGATACTCACCTTTGTGTTAAAGGAAAAAAAAAACAAATAAACTGGAAACCACCTCTTCTGTTCAAGAAATAGCATGTTTTCCAAGGGCATACCAGCCAGTGGAAACCATCTCACTTCAAAGAAAGCAATTAGTGATACCGTCTTGCTTCACTGATGGATTAATCTCTGCCATGAATGAATATGGTCCTCAATATGATTATGTCTTATGAGGATGAAGAGCAATTTCATATTAAAGAACAGTCTCAATAAGAACTTCACTGTAAATGCAATCCTTATACACCAGATAAGCAGTTTTCCTACCTCTGTGCATGACTTTTCATTGATTGCTGGTGGAAGGGGTTTGTTTAAAGCCCAGGCTTTCAATATGAGGATCCAAAATGTCACTCCACTACTGTCACCTGCAGTCTTTGAATGGCCACTGGACTGCTTAGGCTGTGAATGCAGGACTCACAACAAACAATCTGTATGAGACATGAATGAAACTGAAGTCCTACAGTGGCACCTACTACAGCTGAAAATCTTGCTGAAGGATCCTGCCTCCCCCACTGCTCAGGACTGGATTTCTCCTCTGCTTTCCTGCTGTGCAAGCTCTCCAAGAATCAACATCCTTGGGAATGAGATGTTTGGCATTTCTTGAAAACTCATACTCTGAATTAAAAGTCTACATATGGATGGAAAAGCCTACATTTAAATCTTGGTGGTGGAGGGAGGGGTTGTCTTATTATTGGGATCCTTCCAGTCTTTCTGTATATCTTTTGAATTTGGTAAAAGACAAGATGCCTTATCTCATAAAGAAATCTACTGAAGGTTTTAGTTTAGTTTTGGTTTTTTTAGTGAGAAGGATCTTGGGGCAGTTAGCAGGATAGTTAGATCCAGCTGATCTGTTTCCTTATTTTATTGATGAAGTTCTTAATTTATGCACTTTTGAGTTGCTGCTATTTTTCAACTAAGAATTTACTCTAGGCCGGGTTTGGTTATAAAATAGAAACTTTATGAAGTTTTGAATTAGGTCACCTGAAAACTCTGTTTTCTTCTAGTGTTCAAGTCCCCTTTTTCTGAAAGCATCCTTTGGAAAGAAAATTACATCTAGTTTTTTGTGCCTCTTATTGCTTAGAAGGTGAAAATCATGTCAAGTGCCCTTCCTTACAATAACTGATGAACTGTGACAGAAAGTATACAGTCGTTCCTTTTCATAGATAGCTGAGGCTTTGTTTTGCACTTAAATCTATCTTTTTGCATAGCAAATGGAGGGGCAACAATAAAGAGGTGAGGCCCGAGAAACTGGTTCCTACCTCACACTGCAAGAGACATGCATATGCAGTACCTTTAAAGTGAGAAAGGCAGCCTTTATTTCAGATTTTCTTATGAGAGGTGAAACAGCCAAGAGGTGTGTGGGAGAATGTCTACCTTACTCAGGGAGTCCTGAGCCAGCCAGATGCACTTTTCATAAACTTTTTAGCAAACTGTCTGGCCTAGGTTTGTCTTATACTCCATGTCAGTGTTTTATTTATGATGACTCTGTTTGTCTTCTGCTCTGCAATAAAACAAAGATAATATTGTGTGATTAAAGAAAAAAATTAAAAACCATTTTATTATTATTATTATTATTATGTTTAGATTTAGCAAGGATTTAGACAATACAAAGGCAATATGTTTCATAACATTAAATGTATTTAAAAACAACTGATCCTTTTCTGTCCTTCTGTTTTTGCTTAATAATCAAGGTAAAATTTGATTATGACATAAAATAGACTCATCTTCCTTATTTTATATAAAACAATTCTAAAACTGCAGCTCTCTGTTCATCTCCTGTCCTAGGAATTGTTTTGTTTTTAATAGTGGTTGGAGCTTTACAGATATTTCAGCAAAGATAAGGTGGGACATTGCTTTTCTACAACACTTAGAGGTGAATTTCAGTTAAGATAGCACTATGCAAATTTGAGAATAGATCTGAAGCTTCAACCAAGAATTTACCCCCTTGCTTCTGCACTTGGGAAAAAATCATAGCTTTGTGATATTGTATTCCTGGAAACTGGTTATGAGGAGGTATATGCATTTGGTACCAATTCTCCTGAGATTTCCCAGGTAGATTTAAAGCATCAAGTAATGTGTTCCAAACTTCTGGTTATTCAAATTGAGTTGTTTGAGGCTTGCTCACTGCTGATTTTCAGCTTGGAGCAGAAGTCGGAAAGAAAGAAGAGGATGATTGCACAAGGCCTAATCACGTGAGCGGGTCTAGTTCAATTACATCAATCTGTCATCAGGATGCCTTATGTAAGTAAAGCTTGTAGAAGCTTCAATTCTGTATCTGTTATTCTTGTTAGAGAATTAGAAGAGTTGAGAGCCAAAAGCCATTATTTACACCAATGAATGTTTATCTGGCAACTCTTAGCCTGTGTTAGAGATGTACAGGCATGGAAAGCTGGCTCTTGCTTTTGGAAATGCATTCAAGCACATCTCAATGTGAAATCAACTTATGTAATTCATGCCTTTGTTTATCTGGATTTATCAACATTATTAACATGGTTTCTAGGAAGGTGTCACTTGCTAGAGCACCTTTAAGTGGCAAAATCCTTTGGCCCGCCCCTTTGGGAAGCTGGAGTCCTTTTATATATGCCATCCAAACACTCCTACACCAGACATTGTGCCAAAAAGAGGAGACAAAGCCTTGCCAGTCAGCACCTTGCTCCTTCAAGAGATGATGGCAAGCCTATGGCAGGATGTTTGGAAACCCACTGAAGGATGTTGATTTAGATTTATGGTAATTTCTGCACTGGCCTGTGTGTTAAACCGGATTATGTTTGCTTTAGTATTTTCAAAAAACCAATTTTTTGGGAAAAAAATTACAAGAGTTTTGTCTGCTATTTGCTTATTAATTATATCGATCATGGAAACAAATGCACCATCCTCCCCCCCCCCAGGTTCCCACTCTGGAGTCCACATTAAGAATGTGAAAGAATTTAAGTCAGGAAATTAAAAGACTTAAAAAACTGCATGAAAGTGGCTTGAATTTTCCCACCAGATGGAGATTTACAGCTATTTCAGCTTCAGTTCATTTTGAAAATACTGTCTCTAAAGAAGTATTCAATACCTGCATGCAGAATGAACCTATAGAGGTGCACATAAGCAGAAGCTACAGAGACTTGGAACATGAGCAGACCTGAGTCTGGAGGTGGTGGTGTTCTCCTGGCCACAGCCACATGCTGGGCACTACTTCAATAAACTGACAGCTCACTTTCTACCTTTTGCCAGCCTCCAAAGCTAAAGCTTACTTTAACATGATACAAATATGGAGTTGGGAGTCCCTTTAAAATTAATTAATTTAATGAGATTTACTAAAGATTTTAATGCTATATGTATTTTTTAAAAAGAATTCTAAGCAGAAAAAGTCAAATGGCTCCACATGTTTCAAATTTTGCAGTCTTGGAAAATGAGGGAAAAAATCTGAACGTTTTTGATTTGGTACCATCAACCTAGAGGGTTCCTGAGTACACCTACTAATGGATGCACTTGGGAACCAGTTTCTTTGGCTTGGGTAAACAGAATCTGTCCATTTTTATTTGGCAATTTATCTTAGAATGCCCATATTCATGGTCGCACTGATGGTCAGTCTTGGCTTTGTTACTGTTTAAGAGTTAGGTGAGAATTAACTGGATGTTGCTGTTTCTCCACTTGGGCAAAAGGCTTGTCAGTATTTGCTGTGACTGTGCAAGATCTCGTTCATGAGAAATTACTATATGGAAATGGATTGTTATCCTAAAAAATGTAATGACCTTGGCAGAGAGATGATAGGTAGCAGATTTCTTTTAATATATATTTCAGAACACATTTGATGACTAAATTCATGAAAATAAGAATGGTTATTTAACCTCAAAAGAAAAAAAAACAGGTTCGTTTTTAAGGAAAGAAATAAAAAAATTACAGGCAAAAATCACTGACAGGACTAAAAATTAGCCAAGAAACCAAAAAACCTGAAGCTGACCTTTTCTTGCAGTCTTTAACTCCTCTTCATTTCCCACTGCACCCATTGCCAGAGGGATTCCTGTTAAAGATTCTGTTCACTAGATACATGCACTCTGTGAATTTACTATATTGAAATAACGGAAGTAAGGATTGTATTTTATGATTTTTAATGTATTATGTGAAAAAGCTGCAAAGCAAATACCAGTTTTAGTATCAATTCCCTTACTGGTAAGGATTGCATTCGACATCCGTAACATTTCTCCCTTTCCCCCGTCTCTCCGTTCGGCATTTCAGACTTCTGGTGCCCTCTAGTGGTTCTTTTGAAATTTGCCCGCAACTCCAATTCTTTTTGCTCGTCAAAAGAGCAGCGTAGCAGACAAGTACTTCCACCTGTTCCTGCCAAGGCATAGCCCGTCTGAACGAGCACAGTGTTGTCCAGCTGTTCTTAGTGTTTGTTACCGATTCAGTACAAAGGCTGTGTGCTTTGTTGGACTGAGGTGTAAATCTTGAGGGTTTCTAGAAGTCTGCTAGAGAGAGCTCAATGCCAAAATAATGCACTGGATGCTCACGAAGAGGGCAAAACTTGGAAGTTCTCCAAATCCCTAGATACAGATAAAGAAAAGAGAGAGAGGAAGAGCTTGCACAGTTTTTAAGTATTTTTCCCGTCCTTGCATACTATAGGATGCAGTAGTTGATTGGTTTGACTTCTTTTTTCTTTTCCACCTCCCCTCCTCCCCCCCACCCCCCCTCGAAGTTGTAAATGTTTTAAAATACAAGGTGACTATTCTGTTTACGCTGCATGAAAGGACGCTGTTCGGTGCAGGAATCCCTCTCATTCTAGATAAGATGTGCTAATGGCATCAGGAACGATATATACTCCTTTGCCTACCCCAGTGATCAGGGTTAACAAAAGCGAAGTCAGGGGTTTTAAGGAGAAGGGCGATTTAACTGCAGGATGGGAAGGCGGGCAGTGCTGGGATCTTAATCAGAGTCTGGGAGGGAAAATACAGATGTTGGGTTTGTGGGAGTGTTGAGGTGGTGGTGGCTGCAGCGCCGTCACAGCGGCAGCTTGCTCTCTCCTGGTTAATTGCCACCGAAAAAAACCAAGAGGAAATGTTTCCACAAGCCTATATACCACATTGACATGAGAAGAACTTTGTTTTTGACCACTCTTTGCCAAGCCTTTTCTGTGGCCTTGGATACTCTCTAGCGTTTCCCAGCTTGGCTCCCCTGCAAGACGCAGAGGCAGGCACCTCAGGAGCAGGGCCACAAGCGCTCTTCAGCGTCCACAGCGGTCACGCTTGAACCCAAAGGGGATTTATTTATTTCGTTGCTTGTTTTAGCAAAACGCTATGTTACTCTTTGGACAAAAAAAAAGAGTGGGCTTTTTAAAAGCTTCCCATCCCAGGGCGCCCTTTCACAGCCGCCATGTCGCTCCGGCCGCGCCTCCTCCGGGCGCAGGGGCGGCCCCGGCCCGGCCCGGCCCAGCCCCTCGTGTCGGCGCAGGCGGGGAAGCGCCGTGGCACCGGCGCCGCCGCTTCCCATCCCCTTCCTGCCTCTTCCAGCGCCGCCGCCGGCCGCGCTCGGGCCTGGATCGCCACGCCAGGCCGCCGCGGGGTGAGGGCGGGCGACAGCGGGGCCGCCGAGGCGAGTGGCGGTGCCCGGCGCCGCAGGAGCCCCGGGAGCCGGAGCGTGGAGCGGGGGCTGCAGCCGCAGGCTCTGCTGGCACCTGGGTCGGGTTGCGTTCGGCAGAGCCGGCGGACTGTCTGCGCTCACCGCGGGAGATCCGAGCTGTCGGTGTGCTCCCGTTAGCCCACCTGGGCAGCAGCTGTGGGTCTGTCTGAGCGTTCTCTCTCTTGTCTCTCTCTCTCCACCGACGGAACAGGGAGCCTGCATCGGCTGGGGTCGGCCGCTGGAAACCCTGGGTAGGTGGGATGAGTCCAGGCCTCCCTGCCATCCCAGCGTGCTGAACAGCAAGTAATTGCCACTGCTTCAACCTGCACTAATTGGAGGTAAGGAACACCGTGGAAACAGCGCACGCTACAGCTCCCGTGCCTTCGCTGCTCTTAAGAGCATCTTGGCCCTTCTCAGTTTGTCCCTGCGTTTGTCGCACAGATAGCTGAGGCTCTCGAAAATTAAGGACATTACTTACACAGTTAAATACAAGCCTGGCATTAAAACTGTAAGCGTTGGCTTTTAAAAAGAAATAGACAAGTGCATAAATGTTGAGCCTCTGGGGAAGAACTAGGACATAATGTTGGAATGGCTTTTTTACATTCACTTATTTGAAACTGATTCAGTGCTGGTTAAACTAAAATGAGAAATACAACTTAGGTGCGGGAATACATTAACCAGAGTTTGTCCATTAAGTCCTCCATGCAGAAGGATGTGTTCTGCTGTACCTGATGGTTCTACTGGGAGCATCTCAGTGCTATAACTGGCAATGCAAGGGGAGAATAGGGAATTAATAAATACATGGGAAGAGCCACTGTCAGACGAACGTCTGTGTGATACAGATGGGAAAGGTTGACTTGTCGATTGATCGCACAGACTAATTGTTTATAAAAGACTGTTTGAGAGGGCACACACATTGAGATGGCTGTCAGCAACCACAGTGGAGGAAGCTGAGTGTTGATATCCAGGGGTGGATCACCTTCCCCATGCTTTTAACCACACTCGTTTTATGTTGGGTAGTCCCAGAATGTCAGTGCTGTTTGTGGAGGGGGATTGTGGAGGAGCAGAACACTCCTGGAATTGTTGCTCTGATCTGATGATGCCAGCTTGCTTTGAGTGGAGCTTCCAGTATTTGTGTCTCAGGCACTGACTGTAATGAAGGCTTCTACTGAAGCCTGGGACTGTAAGATGTGTGTTGGGCTCTGGCTTGAGGTCTGGGTCCTAGGATGGTCTACTAACAGGGGCATTGCTTATCTTCAGCCCTTGTTGTGTAAGGACATGGGGGCTGCACTGGAGTGGTGTAGATTGTGATGGAGGCGGCTCATGCTGATCGTCTTGTGTGCTAGCTTATGTGTAGAAATTAGTATCCACACTATGGAAGAGCTTAACTCATGAGATTTGTGGCTTGTGTCCAGTGTAACTCTTGTCTTGCTGTGCTGCTTCAGCACTTTCTAAAAATCAAGAGGGCAAATTTTGGATCAGAATGTTGCAGCCTCCAAGTTGTGACAGGCTGCAGGTGCTATACTTCAGCAATGTTAAAATGTTTGCCAAAGCCACCTGAACAGTAAATCAGAATTATGCTTTGAAAGTTGTTTTAGGGTATCTATGCTCTCAAAGGAAAAAATACCTTACTATGTCTGGGCTTTTCAATGTCCCAGGAAATAAAGTTGTCAGCTATGTCTGGTTTCCAAGGCAGTTTGTAGGGAGTTGAAATAAGATGTGTGACCTGGAACTTCAGCTGTGTCAGAACGTACACATGGGGTCTATTTTGCTCATCCTGTATTTGATGGCAGTCACCTGCCAGGTTCAGGAGGCACCAATTCCCAGCCATCATAATTAAGAAACAAGCTGCCCAGAGGCAGTTTATTCCTAATGCTGGTGCTTTGTTATTACCAACTTAGCAATGAAAACGTCCTTGCTAATGGCTGAAGGCCTCAATAGCACAAATTATGTTTTTTCCTTGAAATCCTATTGAATTGTTTAACTGCGTGTCTTAGTTAAATGTTGCATTAATTCAGATCTTTGGTTGTTGATTTCTTCAGTGAGCTAAACCAGTTACTTGTTTCCTAAGGATTTTGAATTAGCATAGAAGCAGTGCAGCATAAATGCCTATTTCTTGTAATTCGTGGATCTCCTACCTGCAGAAAAACCTACTGATCAGGTCGATGCACACTGATCAGCTTTGAGCTGTTAATATAAAATGAACTTGCACTTTCAGTAAATCTAACTGTGGCAAATAAAAGAAATAAGTCTTGCATTTCTTCAAGGGGGAAATTAAAATATATGCTTGTATTTTGAAAGTATTTATTGAGGATTTAGGGTTCTTGTCTTCTGGCTCCTGTGTGTTTTCATTACCTAAGTGCTGTGGTTTTCTACAGTTTTCCTAATGTTCAAAGTGATTCCTATGTAACATCAGTTTGGTGTTTTTCAGTTTTTTTAATGAACAACTGCTTGTGGCGGGTAGGGAGTGCCAACTGTGAATTGCATCCAATGTAACCAGTTTATTTCTTTTTGTAACCCTTCTAGTTCAAACAAATCACATTGCATCATGGCAGCAGACTCCATGGAAATTGATGATGCTTTGTATAGGTAAGTATATCTGATTTTTAAGCATTGCTTCTGTCTTTTCAGGAACACTTAGGTTGTATGCAGTAATGTCAGAGAGAAGGCTTGAAAACACTGCTGGCATTTAGTTAAAGGTGTGGGTACTTGTGCTGCTGTGCCCTGCCTTTTCTAAGGCAAAAAACCCGAAGTGTTCAGCCAGTGAAACAGAACTCACTTCTTGCTAAGTAAGTGGTGGGAGCTGGTTGAATTGAAGGTGCAATCCATCTTTCTTAAAATTGTTCCATTTTTTGTCTCATAAAGGATATTTTTTGACCATTATTAGTATTTGACCAGTAAAAAGTATAGGTAAATACAATGGAGTTGTACAGAGTTCCAGTAGCAACAATGTACTTTTTTGAAAACAGGAATAATACTTCTCCTATTTATAATACGGATTTCTTTCTGCCTGTAGTTTGTTGCTGCTTTGACAAAGTAGATATTCCTCTCTTTCTTGTTCCTCATCTTCTTTCACTACCTTCTTTTCACCATTTCTATATTATGTAGTTTATCACCTCCATAATTTCATTCATTCCCCAGTCTTTGCCATGCTCCTTAGTCCTCATAAACATCATCAGTATCTCTATTATCCTCCAGACTTTGGAGTGTTGGATTTTGAGGCTTTATTTGTAGATCTAAAAAAAAAAAAGATTGTTACTAGTCTTGCTTTAATTTGTTAGCTAAGGGTGTCTTGAGATCACTTGGCATGGCAAGAGTTCAGAGAACCTCTACTGGAACAAATGGTATCCCTGACAGTGTGGTGGGATGAAAAGCTTATTAGTATATTAAAAAAATTTTTAAAACCCCAACGTGTATGCTGAACAAATGAGGCTTCTTTGTAATTTAGCACAATGCTTCTGGTGTCATATGTATTGCTCTACTTTTTGGCAGTGGTCTCATGAAAGTTACGCTTTTCTGTGGTGAAAAAGGTGGTGTTTTTAATTGTATAGTTGGAAGTTAGGAGTCTTTCACAGTTCAGGATCTGACTGCAAAAGGCCTCTGGTTTGAGGATTTCTGATAAGAAAACAAATCTTTTGCTTGCTTGTGTCTTCAGTAGTTAATTCCAAGAGCCTATTATCCTCAAGAAGTTTTGCACTGGTTTAAAATGATAAATTACTTATCTTCTCTAAAACCTGACACTGACAAGCTCTGTACTAAATGCATTTCACTATATGGATTGTGAGTGCAAATATTACATTTGATCTACTTTTATTTCCTGAAGCACTGTAGAGGTCAGATCCACCGAGTATGTCCTCAGTTGTGTGTCGGATGGAGGGCTGGTAAAGAGAAGTGTGTATGTGTCGCTAATGACACACATTCACCTGCAGAACTTGCAATTGCAGATTGGAGTCTTATTGGGATGATAGAATAATTGAAAATATTTGAACTTTTTTCTTTTGAATGACTGGGAATTCTTGACTTGCTTTAATATGCTCTTGACTTTGTTTCCCTCTTGTTTTAATCTGAATTTAACTTTGCTGTAGTCGTCAGAGATATGTTCTTGGAGACACAGCAATGCAGAAGATGGCTCAGTCCCACGTCTTCCTGAGTGGCGTAGGCGGTCTTGGTGTGGAGATTGGTAAGTTAGATAGCATTTATTTAAGGAGACACCAAGTGTACGTGAACATGCTATCCCAGAATACTTGTAAACCTTAATTTTAAATATAATAAGCATGTCTGAAGTATCTGAGTGAATTTATATATGCATGATGTGTATGACTAATATAGCAGATGCAGGCAAGATCCTGGACTTAAGTTATCATTTTAACTAGAACAATTTTTCAAATTTTACTTTTAAATGTGCTCCCATGGACCAGATTGCTTTACCCAAAATCTTGTGTCTTGGGTGAAGGTTACAGTGGATAATCCTAGTTACTCCTTTAGGCATAAGTATAAAGGAATGTAATACAGAAACAGCTGTAGCCCAAATTATCCCAGTGTAGGAAATGGGAGGTAGGAGAACAGTACAGTTTGGTGAAAAATACTGCCCTGGTGCAAGAAACTCCTTAACAATTTCCCTTATCTTCATGAGCAGGACTTTTCTTGGCTGGTTCCTAGCTGAGGTATTACCCCTTCAATTGGCTGTAATGGTTCTCTGCATCAGTTGCCAGAGCAGTTGTGATTTTGCAGTTTATTGTCATTAGTGTCTGTGTAATCACAATTGTGGGATGAACAGCTGACAAATGACAAATGTAGAGAGCCTTTTTAACCTTGCTCATGTTATTTTGCGTTCAGTGGTGCTGTAGAATGCTTGAGCCAAATGTAAAAGAGGAAAAAACCTTAAGCTATGAAGTTCTTAACAATTACATACTGTTATTTTCCACCTACATAACTATCCAATTACAAATTTGCAAGAAACCTGCAACAATCTCTCATTCTGTTTTTGTTTTGTTTTAGCCAAAAATATCATTCTGGCTGGAGTAAAGGTATGTAAAACAGTTCTGTTGTTGGTTATTCTTGGGTGAGCGTAAGAAGCAGGCACAACACTACTAGCTAGTTAATCTTAAGTTTCTGAATCCATTTTTCAGTAGAAGGATTGCAAAGCATTTGAGAACCAGGGGATGAAAACTCTTGATTATCTTGATGTTCTAGTGATATGGTCAGAATCTCATGTTAACGTCCCTTGCTCACAGACTATTTAAGCCAGCTGCTGATCCGATACTGAATCTTTCTGTACAAAGTGGCTTCTCTTAAATAGTGTGGCATAAACTCAAAAGCAAAGCTATTCAAATTACATTATCCTATGTTGTCATCCACAGAATCCTTTTGTATAGACGTTAGAATGGTAGAGTGTTTTAATCTAACAACTGCTTTTGTGCTGCTGGGATTAATATTATTAGAGAAGCCTCTTAAAAGTCTTTCTTCCAACAGAAAAAAACTTGAGTCCATTAATTTACAGATCACAATTGCCTCTATATCAGTCTGACAAAAATCATCCTTGATATTTAAATGCTGTCATCACTATAAACTGAGGAAAATGCTTAATGAAGTGCATATTAGAGATGTGTTTCTGTCTCTCAAACAGTAAGAGTTATCTTGGGAAAGAGGTCATAAGACCTTGTTCTTATACATGCTACAACTAAATCTTCTGCAGTGCTGGTCCTCCAACATTTTATGTGGAGCTTAATCCATTCTTTTGGATGCTGTGACCGTGTACACTTCTTCTAGTAAATGCTTTTTGCTGAACTTTCCTAGGCTCTTACAGTTCATGACACCAAGCTCTGCACAAAATGGGATTTGGGAATCAACTTCTTCATCCATGAGGATGATGTTACTAGTCAAAGGAACAGGTTGGTGAAGTCTTTGTAGTGAGGGAGGACTGAACTTGACTGGGAGTAACAGTTTCATCAACGTCAAAAGAGACATTTCCTTGTCCAAGAGTTAACAATACATATCAAATACCTGTTAAACCCTTTGTCTGGAGTTGCTGACTCTGAGTACAGTGCTCAGGCAGCTATTGGACCCTAGATTGTGACTGGGGTTCTGAGCCACACATCTCACTTCCTGCTATTGTGAACTTGTAATGTAAATTTAATAGTGGGGGCCAGTGTAATTCTCTTCCTTGGGCTTTCTCAGCCACCCATACAAGACTAGACAACAGTCATGACACCAGACCATCAGTGAATCCCACTGTGTATTGAATGGAGCTGTTTTCCTCAGACCTGCTTGGAATTTAAGTGTGAATAAAAGAGTTGACTGTTGCCAGGGAACTTTGTGAGGAACTGTTATAGGTCCCTTGTGGTATGAAATTCTGTATTGAAAATACAATTTTGTATATATATAAAAAAATTGAAAGTTGCCATTCTTTCAGGGCTGAGGCCACACTTCATCATATTGCAGAACTCAATCCATATGTCCATGTAGCAGCATCAACTGTGCCACTAGATGAAACAACAGATCTGTCTTTTCTAAAGCAGTACCAGGTATGTCACTCTTAAAGCAGTTGAATGTGTATTTTGCTCAGAGGAAGTGACTTTTTTTTTTAATCAAAGTGAATAAAATGAAAAACTTTAAAGTACATTTCGAGGCGATTGTAAAGAAAGATGTAGGTCTTGCATTTAGAATAAGGAAAATGTTGTGCTTGTTTTTTCCAAGGCTGAAACAGTGGGTTTGTGTTGCCAGCACTTTCTTGCGACGCTTATGGAATTTACTATGACAGTAAATAGCGAAGTGGGGTTGCCATACAATTTTTTTTGTTTGAAGGTGGAACTGTAACCTTCTTTTGCAGCTGCATTACACAGATGCTTTACATATATTCTGTGTACTGTATTGTAGGCAGTAGAAACTCAAGCTGTGTAATTAGAAAGATCATTTATGTATGTATCTAATGAAATGTAAGTGCCTCTGTGGTGGACTGAGGATGTTTGCTGTTTTTCAGTCTGTTGTCTCCTGCCTGTGTGCAGGAGAACAGTGGGGAACCTTTGCAGTGTGGCTGGCACTTGTACACAAACACAAGTTTCTGAATGTCCCAGCTACAATAAGCCATGTATAACTGGAACCCAGTCCTATCTGAGATGTTAAAAGAATCCTTGTAGAAATTATATGTCTACAATTCTGTGAACACCAGTACCTGAAGCCTGTGCAGACTTCTTGGCATGCACTGATGAGTATCATTTGTGTCTGTTTTGCTGGCTTTAATCTTAAAATTGAAGATACACATTTTTGCTGAGATTATCCATAACTGCTTTGATAAATACTTTAATTAGGTTTTGAGATTTACAGCTATATTAAAAAAAGGGAGAATTTGTGGTTCCTGCTCTTACTGATTTTGTTTTCAGAACTTGTGGAGCAGTAACCAACTTTTCTCTAATGAGAAAACTTCCCCAGGACTGCTGTCTCTGCTATACACAGGGGATAGGAGTCAGGATACCTGAGTAACTCTTAGTATTACTTTTTCCATAGCCTGAAAGTATTGATAGCTTTCAGTGTCTTAGAACTGTTTCTGTTCTTGTTCACAGTGTGTCATATTGACTGAAGTAAGTCTGTTACTGCAGAAGAAGATTAATGACTTCTGTCATGCTCAGCAACCACCTATTAAGGTAATAGAAAAAGTGAAACACAGTAGTCTGTATAGTGAGCATTCTGGACATCCATCATGTTCTTTCCGAAAATGGAGAAAGCTGGTTATGAGGGATATAGTTCTATGCAGATGACATATCGATGGGGCAGTAGGAGTTTTGGGAATATGTTGCTGCCACTCTGTACGTGTGTCTGGTATTATGTAGATGCCAGCACAGATCACCATAGCTGGGTTCTTAATTAAAAAAAATGTGTTAAAGAAATAGTTTTGACTGTTAACTCATAATTGTTCTGAAAGAATGCACTGAGACTGAAGAACATGCTGAGGCTGAATGTAACAGTAGTAGAAATGGCAATATTTCACTGCATAGTGGTGTGATTTCTGTATTTTGTGTATGGGTTCAGAAATGCTCATGCAAGTTCAAAGTGGCCTGGGTACACATGACAGGTTTCCACCTCAGAATTTAAACCTCCTAGCCTTCAACAGGGTTTAGTGTGAGGCATCATTCCTTTGACTTGTGCTGTTCCAGGGATACTCATGATTTTTACTTTCTCTTGTAGTTTATCAGTGCAGATGTATATGGAGTATGTTCACGTTTGTTTTGTGACTTTGGTGATGAATTTGAAGTGCTGGATACGACAGGAGAGGAGCCAAAGGAGATCTTCATTTCAAATATAACACAAGTAAGGGGTGAAAGTTGTGCTGCTTTACTTTTTTTTATAATGACTTGCTATTGGCTATTTGAAAAAGCAGTTTGAAACTGGCAGTGTATTAGAGGCAAAGTTACTTTGTTCTTGTGTCTCGATCAAAACCAACCATGCTAACATTGTAGAGGGTACTAATGCCTCCTGGTTGTTATTTACTGTGTAACATGATAATATTGAATTTTTCTTTTTAATTGGAGAATGATAAAGAAAAAGAAATGAGATGTAGAGAGAAGGGGACATAATTTAGGTGTAGAATTAGGATAAATTTTCTAAGGAAGCCCTGAAATAGGCATGAAAGTAGCTCTTTTTGTAAGAAACTGCAGCATGTATAGAGGAGAACTACTGGAATAATCAAAGGGATTGAGAGCTTGTTTTAAAAGGAAATTTAGGGGTTTATTCTAACCTACCAAAGCAGAGGCAATTAGAAGAGGATGTTATTGTTAATACTTCCAGTGTAGAATGTTAGCATGTCCATTTGATCTTGTATTTTTGTTTTATAAGTATTTATTACTTTAGGTCACTTTTTCAACTCTGGAATTACAAACAGTCAACTGACTCATCTGGCAGCAAATTTTTTGTCCTATCTCCAGTCTAGATGTAATATTAACAAAACTAGAAGGGGTTGTATAGCATGTTGGTTGGTTTTGTTCTGGATTAAAGCTCATGATATGACTTGGGTAGCCTGTTCTTTGGTGCCTTTAAAAGAGAATGGATGACTTGATTGTTCTCATTAGTTGCATAAAGAGTACACAGTTGAGTTTCATGGCTTGTGCGGATTACCTGCCAAGTCAAGGAATGAATGTATGTATGGCCAGACTTTGCAAACAAAGATTTGGGAAGGGCTCTCCCCACATGGGTGTGCTCTTCCAGCCTGTGCAGTGGATTTTTTAGGTAAGGCACAGCGTGTGCAGAACTGGCCCCACCATTTAAGTCCTAAGGTCCACCTACCATGGCTGAGCAAGCTTGGACAGTGACAGTGAAGTCCTCGGGACTGCCACAGCACCCAGTACTAACCAGAGCTGACCCTGCTGAGATCTAACGGGATGGGATGGCAGGGAGGCATTGAACTGCCAGGGGATGGTCCTTAACCGAGACTCAAACTCAGGTCCTTGGGATTCAGAGTCCAGAGTGCTTTCCTTTACACCATGGGACCGCCCTAGGAATGAATATATATTTGTATATATATCCTGTGGTTCATAATCTGGTACTTCAAATTAGTTGTACCTTGCTTTCACTTTGAAATGTAAAACTGATGTGAATTAAAGCTCAATACCATTAAGTGTTTTTTTATTGCAGACAGGGTCAAGGTGGCACTCTGTCCCTAAAGCAGAGATGAGTTTTCTTCCTGTCAACTCCTTTGCCATTGTTTCTTGCCACAGAGAATGTGGTCCACTGTAATTAAGTTTTATACTACTTAACTGAAATCTTTCTAATATTGGGAACTTGAGAAGAGATGGCAGGAGACTTTATAGGCTAGGCTTGCTTGCAAGTTACAGCCTGAGCTGCACCACAAGGTTTTGATGAGCTGTCCAAACTGCAGTGAGGTCTCTCTGCATGGGAGGTTGGCATGACATCCTGTAACAGGGTGAGATGTTGTCCAAGATTCCTGCAAGTGTAAGCTTGTTTGTGATCTGCTAAGACTGTCTCCTGTATGCTGGTGTCCAACTTTGTAAGCTTTCCAACTTCCAAGAATGAGTTTGAGGTGTCCTTTTTAAGGAGATCAGACAGAAAGGAAGCATGGACCATTCAAAGGACTTTACTTCTTAATGCCTGAGAAAATTGCTTTGTACGTATAGTCTTATTTTTGGTTTAGAAAAAAAGAGATAAATTTACTATTATTTTGGAACAGGACAATTTTATTGGTAAGAAATAACAAATGCAGTTTGCAAACATGCTGAGAATTATAAACAGTGAAAATGACAAAATGTGTGCTATAGAAACACTTAAACTGAAAATAGTAGGACTGAAAATGTTGTTATAGGTAACACTCTTGCTATGCCAGAAATGAGGTGTAAATAGTATTAGAGGCTGCAGTTTCAGTAAACAAAAAGCTATGTGCCTACAATAAAATGACTCCTTTGCACAAGACACTTTTCTTCTTGCTACCTTTGCCATTTTTGATTTCAGTCAAATCCTGGTATTGTCACTTGCCTTGAAAATCATCCACACAGGCTTGAAACAGGACAGTTCTTAACATTTCGGGAAGTTAATGGAATGTCATGCTTAAATGGATCCACACACCGAATAACAGGTAAACTTGCTGACTCATTTGTAAGGTATTTATTTTTTGTCCTGGTTTAGGTCACTGTGGTCTTAGTTACTGAAGCCAGAGTGATGGATTATGCAGACTTCAAGTGAGCTTGCACAAAAAAATTGCTTTTTGGTGCAAAAGGTCTTCCTGCTGTTGTCTTGACTCCATTTACATTTAGTAAAGTCTTTCTGAACTCTGAAGAGTTAACTCCTGCCAGTGGAAATGCTTAGCTAGTGGAACGTGAATGACAGCCCCTGAGCTGATCATTATTAGTCGACTGATGAAACTAGTTTGGTTTTTGGAGGGTCCCATACTGCCTGTGATTCTGTCATGGGTTTGGATAGTACTCTGTCATTTTTTGCCTTTTAGGTTTTTTTGGGTGACAGTGTAAGTGTTCAGTGATGTACTGACATGGCTGTCTTCTAAGCATACTTTTGAAATGATTTCCATGATTTATGTCCACCCTGCTTTGTTCTGCTTCATTCATGTCTCAAGGCATACTACTTGGTTCCCTTTGGATGCTGAAGAATTTCCCAGTTCCTAGATCTGAATGCCTGTTTGTTTGAAGGAGAAGAGAGAGCAAGTGGGTGGGGGTTGGTTGTTTTTAAATATTTTGCAGTTTGAGACAAAACCCAATACCTTTGAAACATGTGGTTGAATCTGTTTTCTCTGGACCCCTGTGGTTTTGCTGGTGCTGATGCTGTGGTCAGTTCCTTCCTTTTAATCATGGCCTAGCTTTTGGTTTCAGTTTTCCATGAAGTAACAATTATTATGTCTTCTTGTTTTGTCTGAATGATGCTTCATGTGTATAAGGGGGAAGATGTGACAAAATGCTCCAACTGCCCTTTTTTATTGCCTTTTGTTCTTGTCACAGGGGTAAAATCCTACTCTGAGCAGTATTCTGGACACTGCTGTGCACAGTCTAAATAAAACCAAGAGTGATTTCATTTTTGTTACAGAGCTGTGGTCATCAGAATTCTTGTTAAATCTGCTGCCACTTAAAAAAGCTCATTTCATAACAGATCATGTGAAGCTAATACTTTAACCCAAATACTGGCAGAGGGACAATCCTGTTAGGAGGATCAGCTGTGTTTATGCTTTCGAAGCAAGGTTGCACACTAAAAAATTGCAGCACCAGAAGCACTGGTGAAATCTCACTTTGTTGTACACAGAACTGTAGCATCCAGTGGCACATTGAATTGTCAGGCACTGTTTATTCTCTTCTCTTTTCAGTGGTGTCACCTTATTCCTTCAGCATTGGGGATACATCAGAAATGGAGCCCTACTTACACGGAGGCATAGCTGTGCAAGTGAAGACTCCCAAGATGTTTTACTTTGTAAGTGTGTACTTGACATAACTGAGTTCTTGAGCGTTAACGGTCTGAGCACTGGAAGCAGAGTTCAGCAGATACGTGATTTTGTTACCAATGATTTGGGTGTATGCTAACTTCATGGTATGAGAATAGTGATACTGATTTACTAAACCACAGAGAATAGGAAATATTTCAAAGTTACCTACCACTGTAGAGAAAAAAAATAATTATGGGCAGCCTATCTCTGTACTGCTGGAGACTTCATAAAGGTCTATGAATATGTGGTTTCTTGGTGGCTGCCTGAGAAGAGACAGCTGGATGAGTTTGTGTAAGAGGGCTTGCAATACTCATGGTGCTGTGTGCCTTTTTGGGCCTACAGAATGTATATCCTGACTGCCCTCAAGCATTCTTCTAAAAAGCTGGAAGGACCAGCTGCTTCTGATGTGAGAATGCACAGCATTGTATTTTGTCTCTGTGAAAAAGTAGCTTCCTGTTCCTCCTGAGTGGGGAAGTTCTACAAGCAAACAGCCAGTTGCCAATAAAACCTCTGGTAACTGATCTCTGAGCAGTTTCCTAGAGTCATAGAGTCCTTTGTTGTAAGGGACTCATAAGGATCATGGAGTCCAGCTCCTGGCTCTGCACTGGACAACCCTGAAAATCACACCTGCTTAAAGATGAGTCTTGGTATTATGGTGTGAAACCTCTCTCTGACGTTTTTTTGATAGACAGAACTTGCAGTAGATGATTATTTTAAGCATCTTTTTTATTAATAATAAAGTAAGAAAATATACGTTTCTTAGTCTCTACAGAAAGAGTATTGTTTTGTCAGGTGGTAGCAGCTGTTGTGTTCTTAAATAGTGTGGTGTTGTCATGAATTCTATTTTTCCAGGAACGGCTGGAGAAGCAGATAACAAATCCATTATGCCTTGTTGCAGATTTTAGCAAGCCTGAGGTAATTAGCATGTGGGGATTTGGGCATAAGTTCTTTAATATTAAAGCTACATGTTGTAATCTGTAGCTTTATACTTATAATAAAACAGTTTCCTAACTGTTCTTTAGTAGTTAAATACCATTTTAAAGTGTGAAGTAAAAGTGAGGTACCAGTTTGTGTACTCACACAAAAGAATATACGTTATTGTTTAGATCACTGTAGAGGCCTGTTACCCATAATTTGCACCAAGTATATTGTAAATGCACAGCTTAGCCACCTCTTCTGGTTAAAATCTCAGGTGTTGGTAAGTCTTTAATTCAGGGGAGTGGAAATTTTGCAAGTGACAAAATGATTTTTTCCTGTATGTAATTATATTTGGTTTATAATAGCACGTTGCTGGCAAAGCTGGGATAATCATAAAAAGGTGATGATAGCTTTGTTGGAAACTGCAATTAATAATGTAAGAATATTTTTTTTGTTTCTTTGAAAAAAATGATTCAGAGGTATTTTTAAAATCTGGGAGGACACTAGCAGTATTTGCCTCTAATACAATTTTAATTAAGTATTACGGACATACAAGGCGTGTAAGTCTCCAGCTTATTAAAATCTTAAACTAAACAATATTGACTAATGATTTTTTGTTTGTTACACAAAATAAGGTCTGACTTACCTGTTAAGATTTCTACTTTTCATGCTTAATGCTGGGCTCTGTTATTGATGTTTGGCAAAATTCAATGCATTATAATATCTAGTTAAAAGAAGAAACTGCATTTTCCAATTTCAGCACTAAATTCTTTTGGGGGCTCTTCAGTTGGACTTAGTTCAGGTGGCTGCTAAATGTGCTTGAAGGGTATTGCATTACAACTGAGTAATATTTTTTGTAAAAACATTAGTGTAAGGTATTTCAAATTCACTTTTTAATACTATTTAAAAACTTTGTTTGAAAATTCTGGTTGAGAGACAAGGAAGTGAAATAGTAACAGGAGAGTTCAAATAGTTGCTTTTGTTTGCTTCATTTTTATCTAGTTTGTAGCTGATCAACAGCTGTTGTTGTCTTAACAGACACCTTTGCAGGTCCATGTTGCCATGCTTGCCTTGAACCACTTCCAGGAGAATTTTGGTCGCGGACCAAACATTGGGTAATGCAGCAGTTTTGTGTTTGCTAAGCCTTGAATCAGACAGATCTCTGTTTTTATTGTAGTTACTGGTTTGATATGCAGCAGGATGCTTTGTCTGTCTGATACTTAATAGACCACATAGAAATGAAAAGTTGAAAACGAAATGAAAAATGTTGCTTATTTCATGTCTGCGTGTTGTAACAGGGTTTTCCTAATGTAGCAATAACACTTTCTAGGCCCAGGGAGACAGAAAAGGCTTCTGCAAGAAGGCCTTCTCTGCTCTTTTTTTTCCCCTTTTTTTCACATTCTGGAATTAATATGGAACGGTTTTTCAGTGATTCTGACTTATCTCATAGTTTATGGGTTTAAAAAAAAGATGTGAAGGATTTGGTTTTCATTTTCAGTATTTTTTATTCTGCTGTAGTTCTTAATGTTCATAATTTTGAGCTAAATGAAAGAAAACTGCTTACAAAGTATAAATCTTAGGACTGTACTTACACATGGGCTTTTACACTGAGGCTCCTGTTCTTGAGCTGACCCTAACATTTAGAATTACATCTTTATTGCTTACTGTAAATTTCCAGACTGTTCGTACTGTATCCATTGTTTTTTCTTTCCATTGGTTATCTTTCTAATAGGACTTATCATTCTTATTTCTACCCTGGTGTCTAGATGCCTTCAGGATGCTGAGGAAATGCTGAAAATAGCCATGTCTATAAGTGAAACACTGGAAAACAAAGTAAGGATTCATTGTCATTATGAGTCATTTTTTATGCGCTTATTTACTTGCCTTAAGGTCATGCTTTAGTTGTCAGTCCTTGTTCTGGTCTCTGTATCTATCCATCTTTAGATGGATCAGCTGGCTTTCTGAAGGCCATGCAAGGGAACAGAATGCTGTTTCAACATGGGTTTAACTGAATGTTCACCTGACAGGAAGGCTGAATCATGTGGCTATATGAATCAAGTTTTTAAACAAATGCAGATGACAAATACCGGGTATATGGTGAATCTGCCTTGACTGGAATCTTTTTTGCTAGTCAGAGTGAAATAATTTACCTGTCTTTTACTGAAGAAGAACGATAATCTGTGAAACTATCAAGTACTGACTTTCTAACTGAGGGGATAAATCTGTTCTTACCTCTTACTTTTCAGCCTCAGGTGAATGGTAATGTGGTAAAATGGCTGTCTAGGACTGCTCAGGGATTTCTGCCTCCTCTGGCTGCAGCAGTGGGTGGTGTTGCTAGCCAGGAAGTCTTGAAAGCAGTAACAGGAAAATTTTCTCCATTGCAGCAATGGGTAAGGCTGTCTTTGTTTTGTTTTGATAATTGTGTATAAATGCTATATGATGAAAATAACCTAAACAACTTTTATAACCTGGAAATAAACAAAACAACTGGAGACTAAATTTAGAAAAAGCACAGTGTTTTTATGTGTACAATAAAAGTGCAGCCATTTTTATTTAAAATTTTGCATTTGGAGTTCACAGAGCACATTGTTTTTTTTTCACACAAGGAAAGAGCATTGGCTTGTCAGTGCATGGCTGCAAAGATGTGATACAGGGCAGATGCCAGCTTAAGCTACTGTACATAAGAGCAGTACTTTCAAACTCTGAGGATAAATACTAGAGTACAGTTAGAATAAAAAACTTGACAGTCTTCACAGTTACCTTTGGAAGGGTACTATGCCTGTCCTTGCTTGTTTGAGTGAGCTTTTTTTCCCTTCTGTGTCTAGATGCTTTTTCCTGT
This sequence comes from Sakesphorus luctuosus, assembly GCA_013396695.1. Taxonomy (NCBI): domain Eukaryota; kingdom Metazoa; phylum Chordata; class Aves; order Passeriformes; family Thamnophilidae; genus Sakesphorus; species Sakesphorus luctuosus. The sequence goes on along the minus strand of VWZD01001388.1, from coordinate 664,665 downwards.
CCACTAAAATTATGAAGTAAACTGTAGGGTACCAAATGCTTTGCAGTCCTCCACTGACAGTAACAACTTCGTGCTTCTAGATTAGACTGTTGTTCAGAGAAAATAGTTAGTTTTTAAGTTAAAATAACATTAATGTTTTTCACAGGTTTTTATTGTGTTTTATGTTTCTTTTTTGTTCCAGCTATATATAGATGTGTTAGACATTGTAACACCTCTAGAGAAGGTGGGCTCTGAAGAATTTCTCCCACGGTAAATATAACTACAATCTGCTGCTTTACGTACTGTTTATGCCTGAGTTTCAAGCAGGCATATAAGATGTCTTTTAAACTTAATTCAGTGCCATTTGCTGGTGGGACAGATTTAGGATTTAGAGTGTATGTCCTGTTTGAGCATAGGAGCAACAAGAATGATAGATTCCATCTGACTTAGTTATGTTAATGAGCAGTTTGGCATCAGTGATAAATGGCAACTTGCTAGTCTCCTGTTTTTGTCTCCTGTGCCTGCATAGGGGAGATAGGTATGACGCCTTGAGGGCTTGTATTGGACACACTCTGTGCCAGAAGCTCCATGATTTGAATATTTTCTTGGTGAGTAAGACTGACACGCACTTTTTGCAAATGCTTTGTTGATACAGCTACTGTCCACTGCCTTCAGATTAGTGAGAGCAGCCCTGATGTGTGCCACTGCAGAATATGTGGTCCAAAATTTTAATGGGACTTCCCTATTATATTTGTTTCCATGCTTTTCACTTATGTTTCCGACTAAAATTGTAATTTTCTTTAGGTTGGCTGTGGAGCAATAGGCTGTGAAATGCTAAAAAACTTCGCACTTCTTGGTGTTGGTACTGGACAAGACAAAGGATTGGTAAGTCACCTGTTAACTTCACTTCTCTTATTAAAAAGTAATGTGACAAGAAATAGTTAAATAATTAAACTGCTAAAAATCTTAAAAGTCAAAGTCTTATTTTAGGTTGTTCTCTATGTAGAGGGTACAATGGCCTTGGCATAGAGTGAAAGAAGTGTGCAGTTAGAAACAGAACACACAGCAGTCTTGCTGCATTTTGATTTTAAAACAAAATTTAATCAGTCGGGATAGGCAGAGCTGTTAGCCAGAGCTGATGTCAACAGCAATGCTTTGTTTTGTAAAGTGTCTGTAGACGTTGCATCAATATCATTGCTCAGTGCTACACTTAAATTGTAACTTTGGCTGTTGCTTTTTGTCCCTTCTGACTTAGGTTACAATTACAGATCCAGACTTGATAGAGAAATCCAACCTGAACAGGCAGTTTCTTTTTCGGCCTCATCACATACAGGTAGGCTTTCTTATTTAGTAAATTTTCTGGACTATTGTCATGTTTCCCTGCCCTGTGTCGCCACAGAGAGCTGAATTGTGAGTGTCTGTGCTTCTGTCTAGAAAAGACTTAAAGGCTGTAATGAAATCCAGGCTTTTTTAAAACAATACCTAGAAAACTGCAATGGCATCCCACTTCTCACTAGAATTGGTTGAGCAAAATTGGATTGTCTAATCTGAGTGTGTACTGATGTCTTTCACTAATGAAACCTTTCAAACTTGACAATCAGATGAGGAGTGCTATGTTGCATAAGAAGCTGCCATGGGTTAATGTATCAGAACTGCTTTACTATACTATTGAAATTCAGGGAAAATAAAAACAAAAAATAGACAGTGCTGGCAGAATTGTTCTCAATAGAGCTCAGTAGTGCTACTGTTAATGGAACTTCACCAAAATTGCTATCTTCTGACTTAATTCAGTCTTCATTAAGCTGATAAATAACTTTGGAAAAAAAAGTACATTCAGTAAATGCATGACATAGCTGTTAATTCCTTAGAAGCAGAGAGAACATTCCTGTACTTGCAAACACAGCACAAAATCAAAAAGGTGGCTCAGATCTTGACAGCAATGTGGAAAAGGATTTCCCCTGCCCAATACCCAGCAGCTGAATTTTCTGCCTCCTGTTTATGTGTAGCAAATCTGGGAACAGATTACACTTTGGATAAATGGAAGTTGAATCCTGCAAGCTTTCAGAAGCCACACTGTCTTGAGTGCTGATTCCTAGATAACTGAATGTAGTGTGGCTAGAAGTGTCAGGTAGGTTAAGAACTCTGTTTCAGTTTAGCTTCTGAAATTGAGTTTGTATGGAATACGTTGCAGTAATGTGATGATTCACGAGTGACGTCTGTGCTGTGTAGACATGGTCACAGTTACTATTGGGTTTGTCCTCGGACAGTCAGGAACTGCTTTCTTAGGGCATTTTGAGAGTGTGAGAGGCAGCATGTGGCATCATTTTGTTACTCAATAAACCTTTGCACCATTTAAGCACTTTCACCATGTGGTCTCTGACACAGTACTTTAAATAAAAATGAAACTGTGTTAATAAGATATTTATCAGTGAGAGAGGTATATGACTAAAATATTTCCTGTATTGTATGTTTTGCATACTAACATTTTTGTCAGTGAATTGTTTGATCAGCAAATGAAGTCTATACTTGTGTCTCAAATGTTCTTTATGTCCATATTGTTAATATATATCTATGTATTCATACTTTCAGAAATTTAAGAGCTATACTGCAGCAGAAGCCACTCTAAACATCAATCCTTCCGTAAAGATTGACTCAGATATTAATAAAGTTTGTCCAGCCACTGAGAACACTTACAGCGATGAATTCTATACCAAGCAAGATGTGATTGTAACTGCTTTGGACAATGTTGAAGCAAGAAGATACATTGATAGGTACAGTGTGGAAAGGAAGCACCACTGCTTTTCATGTTCCATGCGAGCTCTGCTTTTCTGCTCTTAATCTTCCTGTCATGCAACTGCTTGTAAGATCTGATAGGAAATTGCTCAGATTTACCTTGTTCCTTTCTTTATAAGGGTGCAGCCTAGGGGGAGGAAGAAATTTATACTCATGGTGGAAACCAACTCTGCTGTTGTGCAGCTGCTACTGTTCAAATAGCAGAGAGCCTTGGAGTGAGTTCTTGAAAATGAATAGCTGCTGACTTCTGATGAGGGGGGAAATACTGTGGCAGTCTTAAGGTTGAATTATTTATGCAGAAAAATATGTATTTAAATTTAAAAATAGAGATGCTTACATTTAAAAATAATTTCTAATGCTCATAATCCACCTAGGCTCAGTTTTATGGTATCCTGATCTAACTTGAATAGCTGTTATTATTTCATTTGTTCTTTTCCTGAGTTTGCTATAAGCTTTCCACTCTTCTGAAAGTGCCTAGAGGCAACTCTGGTTACACTCCGGTAATGTCTGCAAAGCAAGAGCGTAGTGTTTACATTGTATGCTGATAGTCTGTGTCTTTCCATGTCAGTCGTTGTGTAGCAAACCTGCGTCCTCTTATAGACTCTGGAACTATGGGAACGAAAGGACACACCGAAGTTATTGTGCCCCATCTGACAGAGTCCTATAATAGTCATGTAAGTGTTTTAAGACCATTGCACACTTTTTGTAGCTAGTCCCAAAATGCCCTCTGATTCCCTAATCATTAATGTGTCTGTCTAAAGTGATCTGTTTGAACGGCTGAAGGAAATAATTACTTCCTTGTTTTCTGAGGCAAAGCTCATAGGAAATAAAATTTGAGCAGTTTTTACAAGCATACATAGCAGTTCAGTTTGAATGGGGATGGGGAAAAAGAACGTTCAAGCTCTTGCAGTATTCCTCTGTGTAACTTAAAATACTGCCTTTATAAGGTAGAAATTCATTGCACATCTTGAAAAAGCTGGTTGGCAATCTCACCTGTTTGTGTTTCAGAGTTCAATTTTGCTTTCTAGTGTTGAGTTTAGACTATTCTTCATAAAGAGGAAATGATAATGTTAGTGTTTGTAAATCAAATTTCTAAGCATAAGTAAGCTGTTTTGTATTTTATAACAGCAGAGTTTTAAACTTATAATAGTCTAAAAGTTCTCAATGTTATTATTAGCAATAAACTTTAATAAGCCTGCATTTACATGCAATACTCCTTAAATACAGCGTGATCCACCAGAAGAAGAAATACCTTTTTGCACCCTGAAGTCTTTCCCAGCTGCCATTGAGCATACGATACAGTGGGCAAGAGATAAGGTAATTGGAATAAGCTTATTGGGATTCAGCATAACTAAATGTGTATTTGGAAAGGTGGGGGATCTGATATACTTCTTGCAAAATGCCGTATTTTTTTATTTTATAGTTCGAAAGTTCATTTTCTCACAAGCCTTCATTGTTTAACAAATTCTGGCAAACCTATCCATCAGCAGAAGAAGTTTTACAGGTAAGGGAGTGTTGCCAGGGTAAAATACAGGGTTTAAACTAGTGCTTTATAGATTTTGTTTCTATTTAAGTTGAGTAAGATTTGGGTTAGTTTCTGAATGTTTTCAGAAGACTGATTCAGCCAAGTCATTAATAATCAGATGAACAGTATTTCTGGTGTGTCTTATAATTAAAAGGTTCTCTAGCTTTGTACATGATACAGAAGTATCAGAAAGACTGAGGCACTGCTACTGTGTGATTAGTATATGCCACACTGATGTGTAACTATCTGGAAAAAAATTAGGGGAAGACTGAGTTTGAAGTAAATTCAACTATGTAATAGATTACATTCAATGGTTTACTATCTATTCTTGTAAGTCTGTAATAGCCAGTAGTCCATAGGGCTGGGTGGAAGTAAATCAAGTAGACCACAACACCTGGGAAAAAAAAAAGAGTAGAGAGGATCACGTAAACACATAAAGAATAATATTTCACACAGTGACCCTCTGTTTCCTTTTGCCTAAAAACGTATTTACTGTTTGGATTTGAAGGATCTTGTCTGTTTTAACGTTTTTATATTTCTTAATCTAGAGAATAAAATCAGGAGAGAGCTTAGAAGGCTGTTTTCATGTTATTAAAACACTCAGTAGAAGACCTCGAAGCTGGAGTCAATGTGTAGAACTAGCAAGAGTAAAATTTGAGAAGTATTTTAGCCATAAGGTAGGTAAGACCTGTAAATGAGTTACCACTGGACTGGTGAGGATTTTAGAAAACTTGAAAGCCATAATAACTAGGTATCCAAGTCTTTGCATTTACTTCCATTTCTTCATAAATAATGGACTGTACTTGAAACTTGAAAGTGCTCCATCTCTTTCTACCATAGCACTTCTATGTCTGGTTTATTAACTCACTCTAGTAGCTCTGTTCAGTAGTCTCCAAGCAGTTTTCCTGGCAATTTTCCAGTTAACTAGGTATTGTGTTTTCCAAAGTAGCGGGATTATCAGATGCCTTTTACTAGGACAGCAGATTTTTGTTTCTTGCACTAAACTTTGTTACTGAACTCATCTTCATAACCCTTATTTTTTCAAGGATTGTCTGAAATAACAGCCAGTCATTCAGAGAATCTGGTCCACAGTGTTGCTTAAATTATGCGTGTAATTTTTTAGGAAAGATGTGATCATGACATTTTTTATTAATAAACATATCTATGCCTATGAAAGCTCTGCAGGTAACTGTCACATTGATAAAATGTTGCATTCCCAATTTTGAATTCATAGGCAATTATCCTAAAGTAGCAATAGAGTGGGGAGAATGCTTTGTGTCTTGGATTAAGTGTCTTGCTTGGGCTTTGTACACATGAGGTGACATTGTCGTCTTTGTTTTGTGAATGAATGGGCAAGTCACTCTGTCTGGTAGTACTTGTCTTTAAGCTTTCCATCTTGACACAGTCGTCTTAGGATTTTCTTAACTCTTTAAATTACTTCAGCTATATATTGGAATGTTTTGAGATTTCATGTCATTACTGAAAAGAAGGTTTGATTTAGTGAGCTCATGTTAACCTGTCTGTGACAAATTACTAAAACTACTCTGACTTTTCCTCTAGGCTCTTCAGCTCCTTCATTCCTTTCCCCTTGATACACGATTAAAGGATGGAAGTAAGTACAAATGCCACTTTGTGCCTGTTGTGAATTCATGGAATATGTCGTGTTGCTGTTCCTGGTTCCTTAGGATTTCATCTTAAGTCTCTCTTTTTACCAGGTTTATTTTGGCAATCACCAAAGAGGCCACCTTTCCCAGTGAAGTTTGAATTTAGTGATCCTTTGTAAGTATGGTCCTGCCACAGACGCTTTAGAGATGTTTTATAGCATCTATAAAACTCACTCTACAGCAGAAAGTGCAAGGCAATGGCTTTACAGCACTAGAAGTTGGACTGATATTGATGGGTGTAGTGCATAGTCTTGCAAATCTGTGGCAGATTTGGTGAGTTGTCTCATACTTTCAATACAGGTAGTTTAATTCTCACTGATATAGGATTGGAGGGTGCTGCGGGAAGTTCTGACAACATCTAATGTGTCAGGGCTGTTTCATGTCCCCTGTGACTACAGAATTACTGAGTTGTCGCTGTCATACCTCCCCTGCCCCCATTGTCTCACATTGTGAAATGCAAGATGTACCAAATTGTCAATTAAATGACCTAGTGGAGAGCCCCTTCTTCATCACCAGTTGGGTCTAGATGGCTTGGGTATTACAGATAATTTAAAAAATTGATGTTGTTGAAGGACTGAAAAGCATTTATCTGCTGTGTATGTACACCTGCTTTGGAAAATTGTCCAGATCATGTCTTTTAATTTCAGAGAAAACTAAAGTCATGGCAAATAACAAAGTTGTTTCGAGGTGAAGCCTTTTTTTATCATATTGTTGTCATATGAGTAGTTGTTTTCTTGACTGCAAAGGTTAAGAAAATTTGGTTTTTATTAAATAACTCTTCATTAATCAAAGTTTGATTAGTTTTGGGGACACCTTCTGAGTCACCCAAAACGAGCCATCTGTTTTTTATTGTATGCACTGAAAGATGTGTTTGAGATTCCTTATGATTGCAAACTTTTGGGCAACTGAAGATAAAAAAAAACCACTCAAAAATAATTATCTTTTCTTTAGGCACTATGGTTTCATTGTGAGTGCAGCAAAACTCTTCGCAACGGTGTACTGTGTTGCTTTCACAGAAAAGGTAATCCATACTGTAAGAGTGTTCCCAGCATCTGACTTGCATATATGTATGTATTCAGTCTTGTCCTGATGTCTGGTTGTCAGTTCTTTCCAAGAGCTGATTAAAGTGTTTCTTGAAGTAAACTGTGCTTCAGCACTGGCACTGCTTACATTCTTCATCTGTATTTAAATCCCTAATCTGGAGAAGAAATGAATGGTGTATTCAGTATTTTTGATAAGCACTGAACTTGGGAAGTGACATTCTGATGCACCTGTTTCCTGTGCAATATAGCTACTGAACTGAAAGGAGATCTCTTTAAGACATTTTTTTTATTAAGTGTCTTAGCTATGCTCTGGGGTTATTTTTTTAACTACTTGTGGCCTCTGTGTTGCTTATCCTTTCTTTTTCTTATTACCATTTTTCTTTTCTAATTGGATCTTTCTGTAGGTCATGTTTACACTTCTGTTTAGTTTTTAAGTGCTAGGTACTTTACACTACTCTGGTTGGCTGTGGTAACTGAAATGTCCTTTGGTGTTTTAATGATGATGTTTGACTGAAACATCACTGAATATTTGTGATATTTTTTGAGTTTGGTGTTCTTTGAAATGCTACTGGATATACAATCTTTTTGTGATGATGGAAACTTAAATTATTTTTCTTCAAAACCATAACAGGATTTGTCAGAGGAAACTATTTTGAGTATTATTTCAACTGTGAAGGTACCAGAGTTCAGACCTTCAAACAAAGTAAGTGATATTTAGTTTAAAGAAAAAAATAAAATATTTCACAAACAGTGTCCCTCATTTTCAACTTCTTATTGCATTAATGCTAATGAGAAATAAACACAAATTAAAATGTGTTTTTGGGAAATATATAGGACTGCTTTAACTTAGTACAGCCATGGTATCTATGTACCAGATGCTAAATGGAAAATAGTGAAAGGGTTGCATTTTCAAATGATTTGTTTTTACTTTGTTTTCCATGCATGAATGTAATTATAACTTTGCAGGTTTTTTAAGTTTATATGAGTCTATATTATTTTAGTAAAAGTAGTAAAATTTTACTCATAAGCAACTTTAAAGCCATCCAAGACTAGTGTCGATTTGTTATTTCTTTCTGGCTAATATGAAGGAAGTGTCATTACTTTTATGTTTATTTTTAAGTGTTAACTTCAAAATAGCTGAAGCATTATTGTGCAGTGTCACCATTTAAAATTAGCAAACATTCCAGTGTGTTTTCGTATTGTCTTGCACAGTGTTAACACTTATCTCATGAATGCTTGCCTTATGGGGACAAACTAATGTTTTGACATGGAATCACAGATTGGTTGAGGTTGGAAGAGATCCCCAGACACGACTTGGTTCAGTCCCCTTGCCTGAAGCAGGGGCAGCTAGAGCAGGTTGTCAAGGACTGTGTCCTGTTGGGTTTTGAATATGTCTGAGAACAGACTGCACAGCCTCTCTCTGCTACCTCTGCCGGTGTTCAATCATTCTCACAATTTTGATTGGGGTGTTTTTGTTTGGTTTTTATCTTTAAAGTATTTTTGTATGTTTCTTAGGGAATTTTATGTGCTTCAGTTTGTGTCCATACACCATTGTGCTGTTGTTGGCCACCAGTGAAAAGAGTTTGGCTGTGCTTTCTGTACTTTCCACTCATCAGATATTTATACAGATTGATAAGATCCCACTGACCCTTGTCTTCTCCACACTGAACTATCCCAGCTCCCACAAGCTTTTCCTTGTATGAGCGATGCTCCAGTCCTTTAATGATCTTTGTGGCCCTTGGATGGACTTGCTGCAGTAAATCTGTGTTACTCTTGAACTGGGGAGGAAAGACGGCAGGAAAGACAGGAAATTTAGTACACTTGACACTCATGCTGTGTGAAGTTCATGTATTCTATTACTTAAGCACTGCACGCACTTGCAGGTTGTACAGACTGATGAAACTGCAAGAAAACCGGATCATATTCCAGTCAGCAGTGAGGATGAAAGAAATGCTATTTTCCAGCTGGAGAAGTCTATACTATGCAATGAAGCTCTGGAAGGTGAGTAGTGCAAATTTCTGAAACCTCATAGCTTAGTAATGTATTGCATTGGCCCTGCCAGTAGTGACACTCAGGTCTTTGGATAAGCCAGTTCTGTAATTCTGCAAGAAGCAGAGCTGGTGTCTAATGTGTCTAAAGTCTAAAGAGCTTTCTGAAGTGCTATGCAGATATCTGTCCTGTTGCTTGACATTACCCTATGCTTCTGTATTTCTGAGATTACTGCAAGTCTTAGGGCTCTCTTTCACTTGCATGCAATTACAATGTTGATGATAGGGAGCAGGCAGCAGCAGGGAATTGAAATCTTACAGAGGGAAAGGGTACTGGCTAGGTTCCAGATGGACTGAAAGTGATTTCAGTATGAGAAGGCTGAGAGTTATTACTTACTGGAATCAATCTGAGATTATCCTTAATTGTGAAGTCTGTTAAGAATCTTCCTCAGCATCTTCTAGATATGATGAAGACTCTCGGATCCTATTTTTGTGCCTGGCCACATGAAGAAGTCATTGGACAACAACTACATGCAAGCTTTTTTAGCCTTGTGAACACACAGGAGAAAGATTAATTTATCTCTAATCTCATGGAGTGTAAACCCAAAACTTGACTCTCATGATGTCCATAGAGAAATGGTTGCAGATAAACAAAACTTATAGAGGGAACTCTCACAGAATGAAACTGTAGCATAAGAAACATCCAGACTGTCCAAAATTTATTCCTGGTGTTGCAAGGAATATAAAATTATGGACCTCTGTTGTTATTTTGTTATTACTTTTAACAAGTGGTATTGATAGGGGCATTTCTGCTTCTAGCATAGGGGAAACAAGTAAGGCACCAAGTTCCAGGATGTGAGATTTTTGATTTAAGATTCTGGTTCTTATAAACTATATTTAGTTCTCTAATAATAATTTTTACTTTTTTTTTTTTAACGAGCAGCTGACTTGCAAATGAAGCCCATCTCCTTTGAAAAGGATGATGATAGTAATGGGCATATAGATTTCGTAACAGCAGCATCAAACTTGCGAGCCAAGATGTACAACATTGAACCAGCAGATCGGTTCAAAACAAAGCGCATTGCAGGAAAGATTATTCCTGCCATTGCAACAGCTACTGCTGCAGTATCAGGGCTGGTGAGTATGCTCTTTAAATGTATATTTCTTTCTCTTACTGTTTCTTGCCTTAAACCACTGTTATCTGGGTATCAGTTAGTGCTACCCCAACAGAGCCTCATTGAAAGAGACGGATATATTTCTCATGTGCCAATACAAAAGGTCACGCTTGGTTCTAGATGTGCTTGCTGAGGAGCATATTCAGTGCAGGTAGCTCTGTGTACAGCTGCAGTGTCAGCTGAAGATTGAGCTCAGGGTGGTGAGAGCCCCAGACAAGAGGCTGTGAACTTTGCACAACACAGGGCAAGGGGACCTGTGGCTCCAGCCAGGTAACTGGACACATAGAGACCCAGCAGGAGCTGAGAGGACTCAGCTGGAAGACCCCAGACTGTTGTTCACACAGACTGTGAGGGTACAAAGGCTCAGGTAGTCCTTTGTTCAAGGTCCCTCTCCAGAGGTGCCAGCTTGAGTTGTTCCTCTGTTGTTGCACCATGGTAAAATGACTTAAAGGAACCAGAGGTGTGATACTGCTGTGCGAAACCTAAGGCTGAGCCAGTGAGGAAACCTTATCTGATTCTGAGAGCGGGATGGCTGGCGAGTGGAGTGGGGCATCCATTGAGAAAAGCTGCCTGCTGTGAAGGAGCTTCGGCCCCAGCACTTAAAGTCTCTGGTGATGGAGTGTGATTTCCAGAGTGGCTACTGAATGGTCAGACAGGGAGGTTTCCTTAACATGATAAGCCTTCGGTGCTTTTATTTTGATTTGCTGGACACAGAGAATTGGAAATCAGCATTTTGGTTTGTTTTCTGCCATTAATACTAACTTCCATCAGAGTGCCACTGCCAAGAGTGAAGACAATCTGTTCTGTAGTAGTTCCTGTTCACATATCTCAAAAGAACCTCACGCTTTGTGGAGGTTTATTGAAATAAACAATTTTTGGAATAGTCCTACATTAGGAATACTTTGAATGTTTTTAGTATTTCCCTTGGCAGCAACAGAATTTATTTCTGTGGCATGGTGGGTTGCAGTTCTGGATATTATTTATTCTGCCCCTTTTACAAAGGCTTCTCTCATTAACAACTTTCTTTATAGTTGCTGGCCTCTTAACTACACTAGTGTTGATAATACAGTACCTAAAACCTAAAAAATAAATTCTTCTTTACTGCAGGTTGCACTGGAACTCATCAAAGTTGTAGGTGGCTACCCAGCTGATGCATACAAGAACTGTTTTCTTAACCTAGCCATTCCTGTAATGGTCTTTACAGAAACTGCTGAAGTAAGAAGAACAGAAATCAGGTAGGAAGGACAGTGACAAGAGGAGCAAAGGCAGTATTTGGAAACCTGCTAATTGAGACTGAGAACTTACTGAGCCATTAGAAAAAGTTTGAAGTTTGAATAGTTATTAAATACAGATAACCAGATTAAGGTCTTAATTGTTCACATAGCAAAGCTATTATAGAACTACAGTTCATGGCCATACTCCAATTAAACGTTATAGACACTCAAAACTTTTTTGTTGTTGTTTAAACTTGGAAGATGATTAATCACTCCATGCTTGCCATCAAACTCTGTTATCCATTTACGATATACTGCTAAAGGTGTAAATGATCCTTTTAATGCTGCATTGCTCAAGAACTTTGGAAAATGCAGCACATACTCATCTGTCCTCATTTTCACTTGTGAGGCTTTAAAAATCTAGACAAGTTAGATATGTGGCATTGTTCTTAGGAAACATCCTGGACATACTTTTGCATCTTATTCAATACAAGACCATTCTTCAGTAGGTCTGAAAGCTCATAACTTCATTGGCAAATACCATGTTTACTTAGAGCTATTACTACTGTGTCTTGTGCTTAGCAAGGTCAGAGGGCTAGAGAAACAGCAGCAGAGAGGGAAGAGATTTTTGCTTAAGATAAAACAGCACATTGCTAGAAGACATGGCATTTTTTCAACACACATTTAAAGGAAGTGCCCGAGTTCACATTCTAGAGTAACAACCAACCTTTCACTTTTTCAAACAGAAATGGGATCTCATTTACCATCTGGGACAGGTGGACAGTTTATGGGAAAGAGGATTTTACTTTGTTGGACTTCATAAATGCTGTCAGAGTAAGTTATCTATTGTAGTGGATTAGTAGAAGACAAGAGGAAAGAGATTTCTTGTTTTGGATAGTTGCTTTGGGTTGTGTTGTGTTTTTTTTCTCTTCATCAAGTGACTGTTCAAACTAGAATAGTTTTAATAATAATTAATGTCAATGGGAGTATCTCTAAGTAGGCACATCCAAGCCTATTTTCAAACTCTTTGTTAATTCTTTTGGTTCAAATATATCTCAGTAAAACTGCTGTCAGTGTCCATGCATTAGCAAGTTTTCTGGTTGGGATTCTGTGGATTTGAATAATTAGCTGTCGTATTAGCAACAGTAGTATCTGCTGACCTGGGCAGCTGTTCTAGTCCTTTAAGAAGTTTCAATTTGTGAATTCCAGGAGAAATATGGAATTGAACCAACTATGGTTGTACAAGGAGTCAAAATGCTCTATGTTCCTGTGATGCCAGGCCATATAAAAAGATTAAAGTTCACGTAAGTATAACTGGAAAATGGGTTGAGGGATGCAAGTGCACATACAAATTATTAATTGTATCATAAGGATGTGTGTCTGACAGCAGTGTTTTCCCTCAGAGTGGTTGCTAGTCATCAATATTTTGGAAAGAAAAAAGATAATTTCTTTAATTTGGAAAAAGAAAATAAAAAAGAGAAAGTGAATTAACTTCTATAATGAAGACAAGAGACTTCCAAAATGCTGTTCTAATTGAGGAATACTAGAATGAGAAAGCTAAAGAAGTCTGACAGTAAGGGGTTTTTTTAGGGGTGGAAAGAACATTCAAGTGGAACAATTTAGAACCTTTTGAAATGGGTTTACAACTAATGCTGATGTTTAGCAATTTAGCTCTGATGGAGTTAATAGATTGTTTGCAGATTAAGATTTCTGGCAGTCTGTTCTGTTCATAGTAATTCACTGAGATTCTGTATCACCTCAGCCCTTTTAAAAATGACAACATTCACAAGGCTTTGCAGTGCTGCTCACTGACAAGAGATTGAGGTATTACAAACCGGCAGCTTGGCAGGATGTGAGGGCAGGGCATTGGTTTTTGACTGATAGTCCTTTGCAGACTACCAGCCAGATCTCAGCCAGGTTTAGTTCTGCCTTATACCTGTTGATTAAACTACTTTAGCTCAAAATGTGTTCCTTACAGCTCCTGTGGAATGTATGCTGGTCAGTGTTCACAGGCTTTGCTGAACCAACTGGATGCATTGATCAGTACTTCAGATCTGTTTCGAAGGTCTGCCAGCATGCAGTATAAGGCAAAATAGTATGAGCAAGCTACTTCAAAATCCCAAGGAGAGAAGAGCCTGTAAGCTAGTGCTACCTTTAGAGTGCCTACCATACTGATGAGAATTTACAACCTTTTAAAAAGAAGTTATGTGCCTTATTTTACAGCTGTATAAATAATTTTGAATGAATGAGGTGTGTAATGAAGCAAAAGGTATGGTGTGAAGCTGCCTTCTTGTGAATATCAGGATTTCTTACTACCCTGAGGCTTGGTTCAAGCTTTCCATGTAGTAGCAGCAACTTGGGATTCTGTTACAAACAGTCCCAAAAGCTTTATAAGGTATTTGCACAGCAAACCCTTTCTTGTGTGTATGTTTTTCTTAAGTTGCTTAAAATCTTGCTGTATATGACAAGCATTACCAGACTCTCTCTTCATTTCAGAATTGCAGCATTAACTTGTGGCATACTCCTTAAAATCAACTATGTTTTAAAAACATAGTTATCTGCTTTGCTCTGTAGCTTAGGGCTTCCTCGTGCAAATGAAAATGATCTCAGTATCTCTGCTGAGAAGAGGATAATACTTTGTGTTTTTGCAAGGAAACGAGTACTTTGGGAAAAGCAGCTTTTTGACCTGCATACTAAAGTATACGCAGAAGGGAAATCCTTCTCTGAGTGACCTGTGAGGAATAGAAATGAATGACTGTATTCCCCCAGCCTCCTAGCATTTGAGTTGGTCTCATGAACCAGTTAGGTTATGCTAACCAGGTTAGCAGGAAAATAATTGTGAGCCATCTACAGATATGTGATGGAAGTGAGGTTGGCTGACCTACTTCAATATTCCAGTGTGCAACTTCCAAGCAGTGGCTGAAGCTTTTGAGATTGCAGAGCAAAGAGCAGAAGTTGCACTAATACATAACATGCCTACAATAGTTCTAACTCACGTTGTGATCCTCAAGGAAGAAGTCCCAGCTCTTGGTGTTTTTTCCCCCTCTCATCGCTATTCCCCTTTGAAATTCAAGGACTTAACATCATAACCCCAACAGAATTACTTTCCATCAGCACTTGCTATCTAGTGCCTGCACTGGAGTGGTTCTTCCTGCTGTACTAAAATGAGCTTTTATGCTAGACAGAAAACTTACTCCTCCTCACTGACTGAAATCCTATACAGAAAGCTAACTTGGCCTTGTGCCTCTGTAGGATGCCAAAGAAAAATTACATCTGTGAGGATTCCCATCTGAAACTGGCCATGTGCTCTTCTCTTTTCTACTGGTCACTTGTTGGTGAATGATGCAGTAGCTCACTAATGGGCAACATCTGTTAGGAAAATGGAATATGGTTTGCTGGATCTCAGATGGAGATCCAGCTTTTGTGTCAAAATTTAAAGATGCCTTAATTCTCCATTTTAATTTAGTCTGTAATATGTTGGGCCAGTACATATTGCGGCACTGAAATTCATCCTAATCTGGCCCTGAATTTTCAGTGCCAGTCCTCCTTTTGGTGTGTTAACAAACTCTTCTTCTTTTCTCTATAGGATGCAAAAGCTTGTGAAACCATCAGCTGATAAGAAATACGTGGATTTGACAGTATCATTTGCTCCAGAGACCGATGGAGAGGAAGACCTACCAGGGCCCCCAGTGAGATACTACTTTGTTCAGGAAGACAATTGATGGTAGAGACACAAAAGTCACTCATGGACCATTTGTTCTCAAAGGAGTGTGCTAATTTTCAGCTATTAAAGATGGTACTATGTATTTCTTTTTGGTGAAGCCTTAATTACATGGTGAAAGTCAGTGGTTTGCACTGAAGACAAACTGGATTTATGTTTCTTCTGCTCCTGTTTTCTTCAAACCTTTCACTCAAAGGAGGATTGGTCAATCTGTGAGATGGAATGTCCAGTACAGTCCTTACCTTAAAGACAAGATTTGTATTGATTTGTGGGGAGTTGAAGAAGACAAGAATGGTGAACCTAACAAATGGTCCCCATGTGCAAATTATGCACTGCTTAGAGAAGAGAGCAAAAAATGGGGAAACCACCATTTTATGATACTCCTGGTGTTCTAAGAACATCTCAATTCCATTTCACATTACCCTAATTCTCGAACAAGAATTTCATTCTTGCCATCTACATGAGATTTAATTTATCCAAAAGGCTTTAACTCCCACTTATGAGCAGACAAACTGCTTTATTGTGTGGTTGGTTAGTGGTGCTGTGGCCAGAGCAGCTATCTTGTCAGTCTCAACATGGAAACACAGGGAGCAGGTGTGAATTGTCAAAACTCCCCTGAAGTCCAGAGTTGGGATTGTTGATTATCTGCACTGAGACTGTTCTTTGCGGAATACTGCAGTATGGGGAAAGTGAAAGCCTGTCAGAGAGCTGAATTAACACTTTCAACAATAAAACTTTGTCCTCAATAAGAAAAAAACGTGGTCAAGCCTTTCTGTCCTTGCCAAATTGAAATCACTGTAGCACATTATGACTTTAAAGGAAGGAAGTGGCAAATGTCTGTGGATGTTTGTGACACCAAACTCCTTTTGGCATCATTTCCTTAGAGTGAATGGTTGTGCTGTACACATGCCCACAGCACAAGTTGGAGTTGCGCTGAACACAGGTTTTTATCATCATTGGTCACTTACTGGGATACTGAAGTCAAAGATCTTGTTTAACTGGAAGTCATTAGGGACTAGATTTGTTGCTACAGTGATGCAGAGGTGTGTTACAGAAACATCATTTAACTCTGTCATTTAAACATTGGGTACTTGAGCCGGTAGGGTTTTTTTTCTCCCCACTATGGGTAGAGTGAGGCAAGGTTAGAATACAAACCTGTAAACTGGAAAACCTTTTCATGTGTTGAAGCTTTAGAGACTGTAATTGCACATTGTATCCTGCAGCTGTTGCAAAAGCTATTAACTACTTTGGTGTTTATTCTCAATCATAATTTATAAAGCTTCAGGGATATCTTCACTTTTAATGAACTCTATTGGTCAGGAGTTTTACTTTCCTTTTTTACCCTTCTCAGCTGTAGTCAGGAATAACAGCTGTTAGGTTGGGAACTTGTACACCAAGATGTACAGAACTGAATAGCTGGAATCAATACAATTGTTTCAATATTTTGGATTCAATCTTATGTGTGGGATGTCTTCTGAAAGGTGTATATAATTTTACAATTGTTGGTCTACTTTATAGATATAATTTTCTGTATTAATAGTACTGCTTTTTAAACTACCTAACATTTTATTTTTAAGAACTTCTTTTAGAGAAACTTTATGAAACAGGAGAAAATGGCTAGATTTAGAGTCTAGAGGAGGCACAAGCAGACAACAAGTTTCCATTTCTAAATAACAACTAAATGTGTTTCACTGTGGCGGTATTGGAATCTGAACTCTTAATTGAAGTCACTAGTGCTGAGGATCACTTAAAGGTTTAGATCAAGTTGAAAACGCTGTCACCTCTCACAAATGGAGACTGGGAAACAAAACTTCGAGTAAGTATACTCTGGTACATTAGTGTGGTGTTGACATCATGCTTATGCTTTTGAAATAAGCAGCATATAAAACTAGTAAAGTCTCAGTACTTTTCTAGAGTTCCATATGACTCTCCTCAGGAGTTAAACATTCAGATATAATGGTTACAATGCCTTTTATTAATAACAACATGTACAACTTTGAGACCCTTGTCAAAAATTGCAGGTCAAGGCTGGTGGGGATCTCAGCCAGAATTTACAGACATGGCTGTATCCCTGTGCTGTTCTTATTGCATGTGTCTGTTGGATGGGTGTCTGTTCTGTGGATGGGTTCTGCTCAGTTAAAAAGCTGCATTTGGAAAAACTGGAAATGCACAATGTCTTTAAATACTTGTTAGCAGACCTTTAAAATTTTTGAATATAAATTATCTAGGTTAAATCTTGAAACTAATAACATCAAGAGGACTTTATACAGAAGAACTGTGCATGTCAAGTGGCTCATTAAAACTTTTTCATGCTTTAAACATTTTTTGAACTGTTGATATGGAGAGTGAATGTATTTATATTGAAGGTTGTGCAGTGGAGCGAGCTGATTCAGTGTGAATTTGTGTTTGATACAGCCCTTAATCTGTTCCTGCTTTTTATCAAAAGTCTCAGCTAATGCTTGGCATGATGACACTAAAAGGGCTCAGTCAAATTGGGCAAGTGAATTTTCAGGAGCTGGTCCTCCAGATTTCCAGCACTGTCACTACCAGTGCTACCAAGCTAGAGACTTGTAGCATTACTTGGAATCTGAGAACCATTTTTTTCTTTGGTGCTTTTCTGTTTTGGTTTAGGGTTTTTGGTTGGTTAGTTGTTTTGTTTTTTCATTGTAACGAGAGCCTGTGTTTGTCTAGGACCATTTGAAGCTCTATACCTGTGGAGCAGTTAGAGATAGAAGTCTTCCTGCAACACTGAAGAACTGTCTTTCCACTAGAACACTCTGAATACCTTTCCCTCAAAATGTTATTCTTTGAAAGAGCAATTGATTTGCAGGGATGAAGTTTTTATATCAGCATTGAAGAACTTTCTTACACAAATGCTTTCTTGAAGAGTTTGCTCATATTTACTGTAGCTTTCCGTGAATTTCTAGCATTCTTAATATAGATGCAGGAATGTTTGTACATGCAAAACACGAGGCATTTAGCACCCAGCTCAACTGTTTTCTGTGGTTAGTCAACCTGTTTTTTAGTGTTAGGAGAAGTAAGGATTTGGTGTGAAGATCTTGCTACTGTTAACAAGACTGCTATGGTGGATCTGCTGGATCATCTAAGGCTTTATTTACTACACCATGAGTAAAAAGATGTTTCCATCTTATTCTCACACCAGTTTCACGTAGGATGAATATGTGAATGTTTATTGGAAAAAAAAAGAAAAAGCTACTCAAGAGTAGCGAGTACATAGAAAGAACAACTCTGGCACCAGCTGGGCCTCTGTGAATGTGGAAACCCTGTTACCTCATCATGGCATCTCCCATCCTGAAATAATGTGGGTGAGGTAGGCAAAGCGTTTGTGTATCTGTCTGACTTATAAAACACAAGCAAGGGTTTTAGTTAAGTTCATGATCTTCATATTGTTAATTTTGCCTTGTGTCTGAAACAATGTAGCTGAAGGGCAGTTGTTTGAAGAAAAGAGCTGGATTTCGGCCGAAAGCTGAAATTAGCTTATCTCTGGTTGTACAATTACAGAAAGCATATGTGCAGCTGAGTGCATCAGTATAAAACTTTGTCCAAAGGCTGATAAATTTTGACCAGAGAGCTTTGGAGTGTTTATTTTTATACAAATGTATCTTTTGTGTGGTTGATGAAGTAGCTAGTGCAGGTGTTTATCCGTGGAGAAAAAAGAAGACTGAAGCTTAAAGGTGTGGTGAGTTACAGCATTGGTAACACCAGCAGAAGTGTCTTGCTCAGCAGTCAGTCATGTTGCATGGCAAAAGTGAGATACAGCAAAGAAGTATTAACTTCCCACTTCTTGCAGCAACACAAAAGCTTCAATTTCATAGTGAGGAAAAGCTGCAACTCCAACCTGATGTATGTTGGAGCAGCACCAGCTTCACAAAGTGATGCAAAGTATTTTCATGAAAAGAAAGCACGAACTTCTTATGTTATGTTGTACTTTTATAAACGGTGGGCTTTCCCCTTGGTGGTCAGAAAGAAAAGGGATGGTGTTCCAGTCACAAGTGTGAGATAAAAAGCAGCACTTAAACCCTGCGTTTTCGGGCAGCGTTTTGCAGGCACTGTGAGACACTGCAGCCTCATGATCTCAAGCCCTTGATCTTTTGCTCATAGTCGAGTTCTTCACTAACGTTTTAAAGAAGAAATTGCAGCGCCCTTGGTGACGGTGGATGCTTTGTAGCGTTAGGAAACCTGAGGATTTAAACTGACGGTTCCCGCGAGTGGAGAAAGAGCCGGACCGGTGCCCGAATGGAAGGGAGGGCGGGGCGGGGCAGCCGCTCCTCCTGCGCAGGCGCCGCAGCGCGCGCGCCAAAACCGGAGGCCCTCGCCGCCAAACGGGGCGGAGCGCTCGAAAGAGGCGCGCGGGCGCCCGTCCGGGATGGCGGCCTTGGTGAGAGCGCGCGGGAGCGGCGGATGTGTGTGTCTGTGTCTGTCTGTGTGTCCGCCTGTCTGTCTATCTGTCTGGTGTGGGCAGCGCCCGGTCCTTTCCGTAGCGCCGGAGGCGCGGCCCTCGGCGCGCTCCTGAGGGAGGGACGGGGCCGTCCTTCCGCCTCACTCTGGGGTCTTCCCGTGTTCCTTGAGGAGAGCGGGGGCCGCGGCTGCTGCTCCGCGCTCTTCCCGGGTCCGGGCTGCTGGCACAGACACCTGTGCTCCGAGGGCTGGTGTGTCGGGATCCTGTTCCCCTCAGGCTGCCTCTGGAGAGCCGCCTTCCACGGGCGAGGGGGCCCGTGAAGAGCCGGACACTTGTCCAAGCACGCGAGAGTCGTGCTCTTCTTAGGTTTTAAAACTCTGCTTGTGTAGCGCCACACGAGCACAACGAAAACGAACTGTTTAAAGCACTTTTAGGTCCGTTGCAGGAGTTCTTCATCTCTTTAATATGAAAGGCTGCCAGACAGCGGATTGTGCTGCACTCTGCTGCCAGGGAAGGAGTTTATGCCCGAGTGCTTGACTGACTGCGGGCTGTGGTTCTGTACAGTTTCTGAAGTGGTGGCGTTCGGTCAGTTGTTTTCCCGTGTGACCTAGAGTTTCTTTCTGCCACGTTAAGCTGATGTTGAAAGTTTGCAGTGAAATCAATCCACGTGTGGGTTTGGTTATTTTTGTTACCAGAAGTAGTATCCAAAGAGGAATCGCAAAGAAGTGCAAAGTACTGTCACTATGGCAAACTTCAGAAAAATGTACTGAATTCTCTTGTGTTAGGACTAGATAATCTCCACACTGCACATACTCATTTTTAAAATTTACATGAATGAGTAGGAGTTCATAGGTGTTTTTTTGGCTATGATACAAGGACCCTTCAAGAAAATGGATTTTATCCCTTCTCCATAAAATCATATGGTATTTTATATTAAATTTTGATTTTAGCTTGTAGCAAGTTTGTCAGTTATCTTAACCATGAAAAAGACAAAGAGGAATTTAACCCTATAGCTGTAAGATGAACTTTAAGAAGTAAACCACAAGCTGTGTTTAGATTCAAAGCTGAGCAGTAAGAAGTAAATCAGAAAAGCTGTCTAGGTTAGGGCTTGAAGCTGTAACATTTTTTAGTTAAAAAGAAATACAGAGCAGCAGAGATAAGAGCAGCCCTTTAGAGCTGTTAAAGAGTCACTTAAAATATAGTGCTTAACTTTGAGGAGGAGTTTTCAGTTGTAACTAAGTCTATAAACCTGGAAACACAAAAGTCTCATTGAACATGTCTGTGGTGGAATTATCCCCCATGTTCCCAGCACTGAATAAAAAGAAAGATTTTGTTCTATTCTGTTGGATTTGATTGTTTCTTAATTCAGCTAAACATTTACTTTTTTTGAGATGTTTTCCTGTCACGTGTGTGAAAAACTGCACTCTCCTTAGCTCTTGAATTTTTCTTACCCTTTCTTCCTGTTTTTTTCCTCAATAGCCTTTGCCTATCGAGTCAGGGTCTTTATTTCATTTGTTGGCACAGAAGGTAACATTGATAATATGCAGCTGTTTGAATTATTCCTGCTCTAGTTGTGGTAGTAGTTGACTGGAGTCATGTTTGATGTTTGAGTGACTTTGATTATATTCAGGTTACAGGTGTATGAGAAGGAATTAATGGAGGCTGTAGTTCTACCATGGCACAGCAATGTGCTCTCACTGCCTGTCAGTGTGGTCATGTCTGTTACAAACAGGGCAAGAATCATCACATGAGCAGTTAACACACAATAGCAGATGTGTTGTCAGGTTATGTCCTAGCCTGCTTTGTGGTAATTCATTTCTCTTCCTTATTTAAAAGATAATTTCTCGAGTCATTACAGTTTTGTAGATGTTAACCAAATCCTTAGATTCTCTGCGATTTCTGTCATGGAAGTCTCCTGTAAGACTCTCTGACTTTCAAAGCAATAAATGCTTTGATGGTTCTTGTGGAAAGCTGAACTTCTGGCAGTTGTTACAGGAGTTATAGCTACTGTGGCATTCTAAGAAAAAGAGGGCTGCAGTAATTCCCACTCTCCCCCTAGTTTAAGATGGCTTGAGAATCCTTGAGAGCTGCTTTCTCGGTTTTCTCTCAAATGTCATTATGCTGAGTAAAAATTGATTCTTATTTCTTCACAGAATCATTTAAAAAAAGACTACAGAGCAAGATTCTGCCATGGAGGAGGGTAATTTGCATTTAAAATTTTATTCTTCCATTCTGGAAAGCTTGTGTGGATTTTTATCTGTGAGCATAATGTCAAAGCTATGTGGTGTATCCTATTAAACTGACCGAATGATGTTTCCCAAGTTTCTTGTATTTCTTAGTGGTGGGAGGAGGAAACTGTTGGGGCACAAACCCCCAAGGTTTTCCTTTGCTGAGGCAGCAAACTATGGTGTACCTGTACTTAAGGTATCCCTAGCCAGGCTTCCCGAGTATGGAAGGAGTAGCCTGTGCACATATTTTGCCTTTCAAGAAGTAGAGAAATGAAGCCCAGAGTACTGGGGCCTTGTTGGTAAATGTTAGAGATGAGGTGGAGCGTTTGCAGAGCTGTAGCACTCTTTAAAGGCACCTCAGAAGTCCATGAGTTTTTTGGTACTGGAATCTAATTTTAGAGCTGCATTTCATGAGCTTACCAAATACACCAAATCAGCTGTTTTAAAGGTGTATAATGATGGTTATGGGAGTAACACTCCATGGCTTTTTTAGTGTTATTCTGGTTTTGATCAACATGGTCTGCCTAGTGAATCACTCACTTCTGCCTAAAAACTATTTATTTCAAGAGAAACTCTATTCATCCCAAAGCTCTCTTGCCCCAGTGCTGTTGCAGTAGTTGTGTGTTTCCTTGTATGTAGAGAGAATTCTTCATTCTCATCATAATCTGGGGCAGTGAGGCTTTTTTCCCTGGGATTCTGGTTTAGATAAGTTTCTTTGCAGATATCTATGCATGAAAATGGTAGGTAAAAATATATTAGAGCTGGGACTAGGGGAAATTATGATCCAAAATATTGGAAAATAAGGATTTTGCTGCTTTAATATTTCTGGGATAGGAACATTGGATATTTTTGATTTAAAATATTTTTTCCCTTTTTTTTTCTAGAAATAAGATTGATGTCCGGCCAGGTCAAAACGTACTGAAACTCATACAGGATTGTTTTGAAAGTAAGGTCTTATTTGGTGTTTTGCTTAATTTTCAGGTAAAAGAAAAAGAACCCGTTTCTTCCTTGTATCATATTTAGTGGGAAGTAAATAGCAATTAAAAATAGCGGTAAAAGAGATAAAAATAAAGTCTTTCCCAGGACCTGTAGGGTCATCTCTTTTCTACCTGCTTAAAACTGTATCTTAGCTGTGTTATAAAGGTAATCTTTCCTGAGTAGCTTTCTTATTTGGATTTATGTGACCTTAACTAGCCTCAGCAACTTGTTAAAATAAATGAGAACTGGACAATTCCAAGATTCTCATATTTATAATTTTTATTTCATAGGTTGCAGCAATGATCTTACAGTAACCTCTCCAAATGCAACCTGTTACTCGACTCCTGTCAAAAATGAGAAAAGGACTTCAGTGCAGAGCCAGAGGGTAAGTGGAGCATTGGGTACAAGTTTAGTTCTGTAGGTTTTAGTTCTGTGTAAGTATTGAATAAGCTCCATATGCTACTTGTAACAGTTATACAGCCTGTCATTTAACCATCTGTAATTGTTGTTGATAATTTTTTTTCTTAGTTTGTTGTGTTCTAACAGTAAATATTCCATAACTAGATTTTTAATAGCTTATTTTCTAGTTTTTTTTCCTAATGAAAGAGTTTTCAGCTTTTTGTCTAGGATAGTTAAATTTCTCATGATCTCAGACTGGAGCATTCTACCTTATTACTGGTGGTGGGTATGGCTGTCTTGGACTCAATTGGACTTGGTTTTGTTCACTTTACTAGATATATGGACACAGTTCTTAGCTAAATGTTGGACAGTAAAATTGAAAGGTGATGCTTATATAAAAGCAACTTGTTAACTCCTGATGAACAGTTATCTGTGCATTAACTTTATTTATCTGTATCTTTGTTGAAGAGTGGAAACAAGCTGAAGGCCTTATGAATTTGCTGGGAGAATGATGCCAGCAATCTAGTTTGTGTATTTAGTTTTAATATTTTGCTTCTATTTTTTTAAATAGGATTTCCATGAATGGCGGGATTTAGAACAGGGATCCTTTATGATGGTCTTTGTTTACTTTAGCTGAATGTTAGAATACCATATAATGTCAAAGCAATTCTTGCAAAATCTTAATCTGTCTTCATAAAGGTGAATTAAGTTGTTTAATTGATTCATTCTAATGAAAAGAGTAAACAGCTTGCCTGGAGACTAGCAGGACGTCTGTTTAAAGCTGCATATAGATTTTTACTGTATGCACTGTTTTCTCTGTTGTTTGAAATTTACAGTTACTTTTAGAAAGTCTTACATGATAGAAAACTGAAGTGTTTCGTTAAAGTAGAACAGTGATTCTCATGAGTATGAATTAAGGAAAAGAAATTTTATCATATTCTATAGAAATTTATATTCCTGTCAAAATACTGTTGCTTTATCAAATATTTTACTTTGTCTCATTATTCATTATCAATTATGACAGCCAAAGGCAGGGTCAACCCACTCTGTGAAAAGAGCCTGTAATTCTCCAGAACCCTCACCTACATCATTGCTAACACCAGTCAGCAGCAGAGGTTGGTCCTGCTCTTATTGAATTAAGGTTTTTTTTGTAATTATTTCTTGAGATTTTGTAAGGTTTTGGTAGAAGTAAACCTGTTCTATATATATGGCAGGACAGTCACGTGAATCACCCCTGAAGACTGCAACACATGATAATGTAGCTGCCTCTAAAAAAACAGTGTCTCCTGTGTCTAAAAGCAAAAAAAATACGTTAAAAGATGTTGAAGCACTCTGCCAAAGTCCTGACATGCTTTTGGACCCTGAGGATGATCACAGGTCTGTTGGATCACCTTTTCCTGTGGAGAAAGCAAAAAGTTCCCCTGTAGTTAAGTAAGTAGAGCTGAACATGGTTGTGGGTGTTATAATGCCTGTGTTCCCCTCACCTCAGGGTAAATTATCACAGTGGTTTTGATAAATTGTGAGTTTGGATTGTGAACTCACAAAAAATAATTCCAAACTTTGTAGAAAATTTCCATATCTGGGTTTAGAAAGGGCAGAATTATTTTTTATTAAATATTCTGGTGATAGCTGGAGTATGCAAGTGTAGAAGTCTGTCAGAATAGACTTGAACTCTTCTTTGCTGATACCAAAGTATCAGCTTCTCAAATAGTCTAGACTTTTTCAGTGAATCCTACTGATAATGTTGACCTTGGAAGTTAACAAGAATTTTTTAAAGTAGACAT
Organism: Sakesphorus luctuosus; assembly: GCA_013396695.1. NCBI lineage: Eukaryota > Metazoa > Chordata > Aves > Passeriformes > Thamnophilidae > Sakesphorus > Sakesphorus luctuosus. The sequence goes on along the minus strand of VWZD01001388.1, from coordinate 639,754 downwards.
GAGCAGTCATCATTCTTCTTGCTCTGAACATACAAATGTTTTATATGAAATAGAACAACTTGAGTTGTGATTTTTATCTCCTCACTGGAAAATTTGAAGCCCAACTGCCGTACTGGCCAGTGGTCCTGGCCACAGTTCTGCTGTCCTGGAGGACTCAATCTCTGGGGTAGACCATAGAGATGGACTGACACTGATCCCATGGACTCCCATTGGTGGAGGGAGATTGGGAAGACATTGCATCTTCGGTCTAGGAAACCTGACAATTTCTGAAGGACGTTCTCCTAAAACTAGGAATTTGTCTTGCTGAGCAGCCGTCACTTTGATCAGGAGTCACCAGCTGACTCTGTGTTGCCTTTGGACATTTGCTACTAGGCTGGGAAGTACCACAGCTAAACTGTGTTCCAGCAAATTACCAAAGGGGACTTCACTCATAAAAAGTGAGCCACTGTCAGCAGGAGCATCTGTTCATCCTCACCATACTTTATTTTGCACACAAGATTTGTAGCAGTATGTTTGAATGCTGTTTCTCATACACAGATTGTGTTTTGATGGATGGAATACGCCTCCTGCAGTGAAGAGCTGTGGGGAAGTTGAACATTTGGAAGGACCTCAGGCTGGGAGAGACGAGCAGATTGTTCTTGCACAAGGAACAGAACCTGTTGCTACGTCTTCTGTGCAGAAAGAGAAGACTATCTCTTCGGCTCTCTTAGCAGCTGTAGCAACAGGAACACGTCGACAGAGGTTTGTTTTGAGGCTTAATATGGAATATGATTTGCTATTAAAACAACCTGGGTCTGAATACTGGAACAACATCCTTTTATCTACAAACAGAGTCTGAGAGCATATTTTGGAGTAGTCCAACATTACTTAAAAATGCCACTTGAGAAAGTATTTGGTTGTTTCAAAATTTTATACTGTTAGGATTTAACAGTGCTCTTGGTTTTGTCTGCCAGTAAGAAAGTATGTTGAATAGTGGCTGCTGAATAGTGTTTCAGATTGAGCCTGAGATGGTAGGCTGGAGGATTCAGGAAAACCTTGTGTGCTTTTGAAGTTTGCAGTGAGCAAGCAGTCTTTTTCAGCTAATCTGGATCTGACTGGTTACATAGGAATTTGACTGTCCAGCATCTGTCCAAAGCAAGAAGCAGGCCCTGTGCTCTGTTTAGAAGCTTAAAGAGCAATAAATGATGAACTTCATAATAAATCTTCCAGAGAATGTTCTGTACTGTGTTTAGGTGTTTTGGAGTTACTACTTGATTTGAAAGATTGAAAGTCAGTTTACCCCACTGCCCAAAATGATTTATCATTGTCCCTCCTTTCTGTAGATATTCAGCCTGGCTATCACCCCCATCACCACCTCCTCCTGTGAAAGACCAAGATACAGAAATTGAAAATGAATGTGAATTTTTAATTGATGAATCAGGTGGTGCATCTTTTACGTCTTGGATTTCAATACCCAGTAAGAACAAAAAATCAAAAAAAGATGGCTCTGCAACTCCTCTTTCTAAATCTCAGCCCTCTGAAAAGAAGACACAGGGTAAGAAAGGCAAGAACAGAAAAGCACAGGTTGAAGCTCTTAAACCGAAACTGGATCATCTGGATGTTGGAGCATTTGACTTCAAAGGAATGTCAGAACCTGATCCAGTCTCTGATAGTGAAGGAGATGTTCTTAAATCTCAAAGCAAAAAGAATACTCACACAGGTAAGTTATTTAACCGCTCTTTAGACTTTTCCTTCCAGTTAATATTACTGGATTATTTTGTGGTGTTTTATTAGGAAATTATAATAAAGTAGATGAGAGACATTATTGGATTCCTTTTTGATGTTTCAGTTGCACAGTTAGATTTGGATGTATATGAAGCAGTGAGACAGAGTGCTTTCACTCTTTTCCCATCCCCTTTTCCCTTCCTGTTAGAACATAAGAATTAATTTAGCAGTGTTGCCTTTTTTATGAGCAGGCATAGAAGATGGGTATCTACAAACTTTTTCTCTTCTCTCTGTAAAAAGTAGGTTAAAATATATGCTTTGAATTGAAGGGGTTTGGGTTTTAGGAATTATTTGTGAAGGTTTTGTAGCAGGAAACACTGAAAACTGGAAAGCAAACTAAACAAAACATTTCTGCTCCCCTTTATTTCTGTTAGAAAATACTGAAGTACACCAAAAAGTTTTTTATACCCTATTGTTTAGAGAAAGCCTTTTTAGCCATCAGGGAAACACCTGGTTTTGTGATATATTTTTTGTTTGTTTGTTTTCTTATTTTGATTCTTTGGCTTATTTTTATGCATTCAGATGTCAACATGTAACTTCAGGTTTAATAGGGAAAGGTATTAATGTCCAAATACTTTGTGTATTGATAGGAAAGACTAAAAAGGGTGCACTTTGGCAAGACTCACCAAACCAGAAAAAGAACACATCCTGGAAATCAGAAGCTGAAGAACTGATGTCACGGTCTGGATTGGAAACAAAAGCATCTGATGCAGGACAGTGTAAAACAAGGATGCTGCCAAGTGAAGATTTGTCTATGACCTCATCTGGGCATCGGCAAAAGCGGACCGTGTCTCCAAAAAAGTCTCTCCAGTCTTCCAAGAATCTGCAGTCAGCTTCAAAAGCTTCTCAGCATTTAGTTAAGCCGAAACTTCCAAAAGTTAAAGTAGCTAAGAAAGTGGCTGTAAGTCCAAAGAAGAAGCTTAAAAAATCTGTCCAGAAAAGCAGTAATAAAAATCTTCAATTACAAAGAAGGGGGAGTTCTGGCAGTGAACCTGGTGAAGAAGAGTTTGAAAGAGATCCTGTAAAAATGAGTGATGAGTGTACCACACCCTTGCGTCAGAGATTGGAGACTCCTGTGATTCAGAAGTTGACTGTGTCTAAAAAGCGTGGAAATGTATTGCACACGTTGGAGTCACCTGATGCTGCAAATAACCAAACTCCTGTAAAAGCACCACAGCGTCCCATGGACAGTGTGAAGAATTCTGACAAGAAATGGTTGCCAGCTAAGAATTCAGGGAAGACACCCAAAAAGGTTCCTCGCAGAACCGATAAAGCTGTTTGCCCAAGCCCTGAGGACACTGAGTCTCAGACAGATTCTGATAGCTCTTCTGTACAGGACAAGGGAAATAAAACCCAGAAATTATCAGATGTAAAAATCAAAAATAACAAAAGGAAACGTAACAGGCAACATGGACCACAGTAAGCTTTTTATGTGATTCCTTACAAGTGTGGTATAACTTGGTAGATAATTAAACACATCTTGTTAACTTTTAAGCTATGATGGCCCAATTGAACTATGCGATAATTTAAGACTGATTGAATTGTTAACAGACAAACCAATTCTCAAATGTGGGTGCCAAATCTAATGTCTTTTACATAAGGAAGCTTGTGCTGGTTAAACTGTTCTCAGGAGATTTCCCTAGCAGATCCAGTTTAACACAATCCCACCACCCACAGAGTACCTTCACTGTCAGGTTTGTTACTTTTTTAAATTAAATTTAGAAAATACAGAATTTGTTTCTTCAGCTGTATATATTTTTGTGAAAGTAACTTTCTAATAATAGGAAATCTAAAGACAAAGTTTAAGGAGTCTAAAACTAGTTTATAATAATTGTTCTTTGCATTGCTCTTTAATTTTTTTTAGTGTCTTTTTATGATTTTGTTCAGCATGTAAAATTATTGACCTAAAGGTTCCTTTCATTAAGTAAAATTGACTTAACACTAAATGTACTAAGATTCAGTTTTTTCTCTTCTAGAGATTCTTTTGCAGCTAAGAAGGCTCTGAATTATGAAAGGTAATTTCTTGAGTTGTCTGAAAACCTTGAATTTAATCCCACTTTCTGCCCCTCTGAAACAGAACAGTTTGATACTACTGCTCTACCAGTGAAGCACCCGGTAGAAAAGGATTGTGATTCATGCTAGAGGGTTTTAAATAGTGTGCTAATACAGTTAATAAATGAGTAAAATTTTTCTTCCTGTTATGAATAAGGTGTCATAGTAAGTTTCTTGCCTTTGAGGATTTTTTTTCCTTTGAGGCTTCTTTCCACATTAGTGTGTGATTTTGGAACAGAAACGCCAGTGCTCCTGTAACTAGTAAAAGCTGTACTAATGAAGTTGCTGTTAAGTGGGGTATAGAACGGTATCTACAATCCAAACTTTGTGAACGTGGATGGGCATGTATCTTTCCCTTTGTGGGATGGGAACTTAATAACAAAGCAAACAGGAGTGGCAATCTGTAAATTTATTGAATTCTTAAGCAGTCATTCTACTGAAAAATTTGGGATGTTTAGTTATAAGGGAGGCTACTGCAGACTTACTTGGACAAATTTGTTGTGTATGGTAATGTAGATAATTGAAATGCATCTTTTGGAGTTTAGGTGAATAACAACTGAACTTCAGTGGCACAGTAAAAGCAGTGAAGCACAGCCACAGATGGAGGAAGAAGAAGGGTTAAGGGTACTGATGCTAAGGTTGTAAGAGAAGTCCTGTTACAAGTGATTTGATTGTTAGAGAATGTCTGGTGGAATTACACATGTAGATTATTGTCATATTATGGGGCAGATTTCATGACAGAATACACATTACAGATACAAACTATTTTACTGTTCGTTCCTTACGGTATGCAAAACATTTCTTTCAAGCACAAGTGTAATTATGATACATGGAAAATGGTTTGAAAGGTAATGCTACAGAAGAAGATCTCTTTATTCTGGAAGGGAGGAAAAAAAAAGCTTGGTGAAATCCGTTTAGAGGAGATGTGAACACTAATTTTTCTGCCTGATGACTGAGTAGAGGATCAGTTGACAAATTTCAGGCCTGTGATTTCTAACTAGCAGTCATTTGCTTTAGTGTCTAATCAATATAGACAGATGTTTAAAAGAAAAATAAAACCCAGCCCATATAATCTGATAAAAATTTAAATTTGCTGTTCTTGGTAACGCTGTAATGTTCCTTTGACATTTAACATGTTTAAGAAGGTATATTTTTTATTCCTTTGTAGTGGGCCTGTTCTAGAACACTGTGATAAATTTGCTTCCAGCAGTAAGTCTTGTGATCAGGATGATGCATCTTCAGGTAATGTTTAAAGTTGATACTTTCTTACATTTTATGTATGAGTTTCTTATAAACCATAACTGATGGTTCAGTAATACCTGTCGTATTCAGCTTGTCCAGAACAAGTGCAGATGTTATTGGCTGTGGTTATGTTTCTGTCCAAGTGGTACAGGATTGCCAGCTTTAGGTTGTGTTAGCTTTGGAAGGACAAGCCCTCCATGGTTTGGCATCAAACCTACCAGGATAAAGTTGCCCCCAAAAATACTTTGAACAAAATTTTCAGGCTCAGTTTGTACCAGCTCGATGTGTTGCCATGAGATTGTACTACATGCAGTCACTTCAGGCCACTCTGGACCAGTTGTAGAGCCTGATGGAGTCATGGCCTGTTCACCTAAGAATATTTTGGTCTGGTGTTTTTTTGTTTGGTTGGATTGGTTTGTATGGTTTAGTTTTGGGAGATTTTGTGGGGTTTTTTTAGTGTTTGTTTTATTAATTTGATTTTGGTTTTAAGTTTCACTGTAGGAGTTGCACATGTTGTAATAATGAACATCAACCCTGGAGATAAAAAGTCTTTTCATTAGTGTTTTAGAGCCAAAAGCGAATATGTCAATGTTATTAGTTCATGCAATGCTTTCTTCAGAGACCTGGTTTTGTGTCTGTTCCAGTAAGAAGTTTGATTGGAAGTGAGGTTTGAGTGATAGAAAGCTGAATGAGCTTGCACTTTGATCAATAAAATTATGTGTATAGTTGTAATTTGCCAATGTTTGTTTTATCAAGAGAAGTAGATCTGAAGAATATTTACTTGAATGTATATTTTTCATTAACTTTCAAGCTTACTCTGTTTAAAAACTGATTATATATACTGTTTATTTACATTGGGTTTCATATATGTTTATAGCAAAAAGTTTCAGTGGGAACACTGTCATTGGGACTTCAGTTTGTTACCTTTGGTTGCTTCTAATATTCAATAAAAGTCAGGAATAGTAAATGCCTATGATGGTGGGTTTTTAAATGTGTTTACAGATAATTCTGAAGACTTGAATGATAAATTAAGAGAGTTGTTATCAGACGACATAGCAAGGCAGAAAATAGGTAAGATTATTTTAAAATACTATAATCTAAGTGTGTGAATGCAAATGCATTTCCAACTTGATGTAAACTTTACTGAAGGAGACTGGCACTGCAGCTGTACACTGAGCTACCTCCACTGTATGTATTCTTAAGCAATTGAGTCAAGACAAGCTTCCAGATCTGTGAGAACAGTAAGAGTTTGAACAAGGTTTACATAGTATAATTGAGGGTGCCAATAACCTGTCTTCTGTGATGATCTGAGTGCTGATAGCATGGATCACTGGGCATGCAGTTGATTGTAGTCACATGCTTGTCTGTTTTGTATTGGGTTTTTTTTTCATTGCCTTCATTATTATTTTATGCACAACACATCAGTTGCCTACCTTCAAAAACTATTTCAGTGAGTTTTTTGTATTGACTGTTTTTAACATTCAAATAGTCTTGACTAATTTGCTCTTAGCCCTTAAAGGGCTTTTATTCTTTTTTACCAACACTAACATATCATATCTTACTGTATTCATATATGGCAGCTTAGACAACGTGAAAGGTGAGACTGTGTCATAGGTACGTCTGAAGATAAATATCTGAGAAATATTGGAAGTGTGTGGAGTTTCTGTTGGCAAAAGTGCTGCTCTTTTGGAGGAAATGGGAGTCATGAATCTGGAAGAGGAAAGGCTGGATATACAGTCTTTTACACTCCCTTTGCCATAACCAAGGCAGTGCCTTTTCACTGTTGCTAATAAAATTCCTTAGATTTTGGCAGGGTCCTTAGTCTTTGTTGAGAGCTTTGTCTTCAAAGTTGTAGCATGTTTGCTGTCCTTGTACTTGAACTCCCAAGGTCCATATCTCAGTGATTCACTAAGATACACAGAATTAAATCTAACGTAAAGTCAGTATGGTGATTGTTTAAGAAAAGAGAGAGTGAAATAGTAATGTATGCAAAAGAAGGCTTTTGGCAATATTTGGATTCCATTTTTCTGTCATGATGGCAATGTGATATAAATATTATCTGGGAAGTGCTGATCACCTTGTGATACAGAAAACCAGGAAATTATGCTTAGTATTTTCCATCTCTGAATTTTCCTTTCATGCTTAATGTGAATTATTTCATCCTTCAAATTAGTAATGCCTTCCAATACACCTAATGTTCGTCGGACAAAAAGGATACGTCTAAGACCTCTGGAATACTGGAGAGGCGAGCGCATAAACTATACTCTGAGCTCTTCAGGTATTAGTTCCAAAATACTTCTTTGCTTCCTTCTGATGGGTTAGTAAAGTCAAGTCTGTGAGTTGATCTTGTGCCATGAAAGCTTTGAGATGCTTACTAGTGTGTTTTTTGTTTTTTTTTAAAACAGAGTTTGGTCTCTGGCTATTTAGTCACCTTTCCATGTAATCTTTTTCTCTCCTGATACTCCTGTGTCAGCTGAAAATAGTATCAACAGAGCATGTTACCTACCCTTACCTTCACTGTGTAGAAAAGAAGAGAACAGTTTCTCTGTACTAGTAGGTTTATTACATCAGAGATTTGTATATAAATCAGTCTGCTGGATCGTTTCATTGGAGCGTTTCTCTTTATTTTCCAGAGGAGATACTGTAATATTTTATCCAGTCTCAGTGTTAAGTTCTGTAAGGGGACCAATACTTCTTGATCTCTTGGATTTTTTTCTGACAGTTCAGTGATGCCAAAGGAGTTTTTGATTTTTCAATTTTCATATTTTGTAGATTTTAGAAACACAGTAGCTGTAGATTTTTAGTGGGTTAATATTTAGCAACTTAAGTATAAGGTCTTTCTATCTCTACCCCTGCTCCAGAACAGGCAGCTAAGATCTGCCAGCTGTTTAGTCTCTTTCTCAAGGTACAAGATTGGAGAATATCAGAGGGAAACATAAGCACGAAGCAGAGTGACCCGAAACACTAGAAAGTGTCCAGGAGACCCCTGTGTGCTGAAGAAGAGGAGATGATGAAGACAGAGGGTCTCGACGACCCCAGCCCCAATTCCACAGGGGGTGGGGACTGGGAGGGGACAGAGGTGGAACTGGACATGTGGACAGTAGTGATTGGATAGATTATATTATAAAAGCTATAGAAATCAAAGCTTGCACACACGAGCATCTATGTATTCCTGGACGAGCCGGAGTGCTCATTAAAGTAACTACCCTTTATCTTATCTCCTACTAAAAATTGGCTCGGAGTCTTTTTTACAGACTTTTAAGGCAACATCAGCCTAATTTGCTCTTTTCCTAATCAATTAGTTTGCTTGAAAATAGTATTTCTTTGTGTTCCTAAAATTGATACTTTTTTTAAAAAATGACTTTCATGTCATGGCTTTCTGAAATGTTCTGTGACTGATATTTGATAAAATTGTTTTCCAAACATCTCAAGTTGCATTGCACTCCAAAATACTTAAAGTTGAGAAGCTTTTTAGTTTGTTCTGGCTTTCTAAACCTCTCTGAAAATTTCAGTATCAAGGAAGTATATTCTCATTTGAAATGCTTGTTGGTTGTGTAAGTTTGCATTCTTTTAAAGTTACTGTGAGTTAGTGAACTTTGTTTAACTTCCTTTTGTTTCAGGGAAGCTTATGATTAGTGGAGTAGTGCATCCAGAAACACAATCTTCCCAGAAGAGTAAACAGAGGAAGGATTGTCACAAGAAGAAACCCATTAAAACAAGTATGAACATAGACCTTTTCCCTTTGGATATTTAAAAAGAGTAGTTATCTGTAATTGCATACTCTGTTGCTGTAAGATTTTTCTCTTGTAAACATGTGGTTCTCTCTCTGGGTGAAAACAATTTTATAACCATTAATGTAATCTGATGTGGAAAACCCTGTTCTTACTGTATCTATAACAATGCTGTATGTCCTTGTTGTAAAAATGTTAACTTCTCAGAAGAAGGGAAGAAATACAGGACATATCTGGAAGCAGTGCTGTGCCTTTAAAGCAGGGGTAGAAGGAAATAAACTGTACTTCTGTTTGTGTTCAGATCATGATGCTGGTGTGCACAGTTAAGGTGTGAAAACTTGTGGTCCTTTTTACTGATACCTGTAATATCACATCTAAAATGGCAGCATATGGTGATAGTAGAGTCTCAAGCTTTTGTAGGTTAAATACAAAACCACAACGTGGTAGGTGAAGAGAGAGCTTTAAGAATGGTTCAAAGTGGGCGCTATGTTTAAAAATAAGGAACAGCTTCTAGCACAAATTCTTAAATGTTATTGATACAATAAAAAAACTATTGTTACAGCTATAGAATTACACCTGTTGCTATTTCTTTTTAGAGACAGATGGTTGTGTTGGAACAAAACTGTTCAAATGCAGCAACTTTCTTCCTACCCCTGACTGTCTTGGTGTAAGGGTATTTAAGCAGCCATGAGTGCCTACAAAGTTCTACAGCTTGCCTTTAGCATGCTGCTTCTGACTGCATCTAAAGAAATTTCCTGTGCACTTAGGGCTAAAATTATCTGATTAAGAGAACTCTGCAAGAGGGCTTTGGGATATTTATTCTGTTGTGAATATTCTCCAATGTCTCTTTTTCTATTTGAAAAGCGTAGGGTTGTCATTAATTCTTAGGCTATTTCCTTCTCTGGAAAAATCCTTTTTATTGTATCCTTTTTGTTATAGAAATAGTTCTCAGACTGACAACTTACAGTGAATTCCTGTAATGGTATTTCTGGAGAAAAGGAAAGTTGGACATGCACTTAGTTTTTTGAACGCTTTATCTCTTAAGTCTCCTGATGCCAGTCAGCAGGAGGTAAAAGCAAACAAATTTGTTCTTCATAGTTCATCATGTATTTCATATCCTCTCAGCGTCTGTTGTTAGAAAAGCACTTCTCTGAAAATACAGATACTTTTGAGTAAATACTGTTGTTAATAGCATAGGATAAATAGTTGACATTCCCATGGGAAATTCCTTAGGATTTAGAGAGCCTTCATCTATTACACATTTTCAAGGAATTACTATGGATGGTTTCCTTTTATTTGAAGGAAGTTTATTCAGTCTGTTTAGTCACTTACTAAAACAAGTTTAAGTACATAACGTGTGACATTAGAATTGTGGAAAAGTTATGCTTAAATAATTAAGCTTTTAAAACGTATAGAGTGATTATTTTTCTGGCTTTGTTTTGGTTCTTTTCTTTCCTCAGATAGAAGAGACATACCTGCAAGTTTGGATCACAACCTAGCTGATACCTCTAAGCCAACCATTGTACTGGACCCAGTAACAAATGAGGAGGTACTTCTGGGTGAGTTGAAGGGATGTGACCAAGGGACTTCCTGAATTACATAGGATGTGTTTAGGCTGATAAGAAAAAATATTGTTCATGCCATATTGGGCATAAAAAGGTGAGTGTTGAAATATTCATTGCAGTCCTGGAGGAAGTTCTGAGTGAGACACAAAGTGTTGTGATTTTTCAGCTAAATATTGAATCTAGCTTTTGGAGGTGTTGCACTGAAACAATATGTAATGCACTGAGCAAGTGACTAGACCAATTATGTGATAGTATTAATATTAATCTCCTGGACTTTTTTTGTAGAATGTATTAACGCTTCAAACTGTCATGCTTGCTTCTTCGAAGATGAAGCAGTAGAAATATACAAGAGGTTGAGTACATCCATTTTTGCAACTGGTAGATTGATTTTGAAACCACTTAAAGAAAAGGGATACCAGTTTGTCCACATGGATACAATAGTAAGTGTGCTTTTCTCTCGTTTTTATAAAATGGGCTATGCAGACAGGGGATCTTAGAGTAGTTGGAAGTAACCTACAAAGTTGACAAGTTTTTCAGGGTTTTTCCCTCCCATAATGCAAATAAACATTAATTAATCATTTCCTAGAGGTCCTTCACATGCACATGGCCGTGCTATGTTTCATGATAAATCTGTATGTCCATGTGCACTTACTGTCTGGATCTTGCAGGGAAGATGAGAGTATCAAAATAAATAAGATGACTCCATCCCCTTTTTGAACTGTGCATCTTATTTTTCAGCAGTGTGGGGAAAAAAAGGGTTCGCAGCTCTGCCAGCTGAATTGGGTCTTTGTATTTGTTACAACATGCATGCAAATGTTTGCAAAGGAAGCTTTGCTAATCTTAGAACCCTTTGGCTTTCTTTAAGGCTTTCTATATTATCCATGGCAAAATTATCGCTACAATACATAAGACATCGTATTATCTGACTACGGGGGACTTCTTCTATGTTCCAGCAGGTCAGTACATGTGTCTAAAACCCATTTGTTGGAGATAGTTGAGATTGAATTAACAGGAATCAAAACCAAATTGAATGATTTAAAGAGAGAAGATTGAATAGAGAGTGGGAAAGTATAGGATTACGGAGAACAGAATGTGATACAGCAGTGAACATGATAATCTAATTGTTGAATGCAGATTCATAGACTGCATGTTTGTATGCATTGGCCTCAAAGTTTTGATGACACTACCAAGTTCTAAAAGTAAATTTCTCTTGGTATTTTGATTCTGTCACAAGGTGTAATGTTGGTGAAACATCACAGACAGACAGCTTAATATAGCAGGAGTTTATTGTTTTGGTCATCATCTGCTTGCTGATTTTTTCTATGTAAAATTGTGAAAATCCGTTTGGATCAGTTCACATGCTTTGTGCTTGATATATAGAAGCTACAGAATGTCTTGTTGAATGGGTCATGACTTTGTATGGGTTGTTGAGAATTTGGAGACCTAATTTTGTACTTCTGATATAAAAGTGACAAGAATTCCATATGAGAAGCTGTCCATCAGTGGGTTAAGATACTAATCAGGAGATTTTGTAGTACTTGTAAGGTAAGCTATTCATGAAGCAGTAGACAGCTTTTGTACTGCTTTCTTGTGAAGGAGCTGTCTTAGAAAATTACAAATTAGCCCCTTTTTCTGTTAACTTTTCAGTACGACATCCTGATTAAACAATCATTGTTCAATTGAAGCTTTTTTTGTGTGTGTTTAATTTTAAAAGTTTAGGGGGTGTGCAGAGGCAATTTTGTCATTTGCTTTTTGAGAAAGTGGATTATATAAAATGCTGAAAGTTTCGTATGACCATAAGGATCTATACTTTATCTCCATTCCTCCCTGTTTCTTCATGGCTGGTCTCAGTATGGCTGGATCAGCAATGCAGTGTTTGTGGCAGGTGATCTCCGTAAGTCATTGGGTGGCTCTATGTGAATGTTAGGATGTTGCTCATTCCCAATGTTCAAAGCCTATTAGATGATTCTATTTTTTGGTCATGTTATTGAGCAAATCTCAAGTGAAGATCTGCAGGTAAGTTTTCAGGTGCAATTTTTATTGATAGTTTATATAGGAATAAATTAAAGTAAATTCACTCATCTTAACGTTTTATTGTGGGTTTTGATAGCTGAGGGCTCAAGCCTGTTACATTCTTTTCATTAAAAATCTTCTAAGCCAAGATGCACTTTATTCTCACTACAGGTTAAAATAGATGACATCAGCTGTATTCCTTGTCATCTCTTTGAAATGCAGAGACCTGCCTGTAACAGTGACATCCTAGATTAGGAGCTAATGTTCCTTTAGTTAAAATATACAAAATGAAAATACACTTGGCTGAAGATAGGGCAGGACTTGAAAAATTGCTAGTGGCTCCTAAAGAAAAACTTACCCTGTTTTTATTTGTAGGAAATGAATATAACATCCGTAATCTTCTCAACGAAGAAAGTGTTCTTGTCTTCACACAACTCAAAGTCAGGTGAAGAACTTTCTTTAGAGTTTGCTGAAACGTTTGTCAAGATTTTGTATGTTCTGAAGTTCTTTTTACATACAAAAAATGTTTGAGTTTGCCCACCTTAACATTGCAAATTGATACAGAGCAGCTGAAATCAACATAAAAAGGGTTTACAACAAAACCAAAAGAACTCCAGTTTCCTGTCAAACTGAAATGAGGTACTGAAGGGCCTCACTCTGCAGCAGTTATTGTTCTTGTGCCATCTAGTGACAGAAAGATATAAGTATGAAATATGTAGGTGTATTATTGTTCCAAATTGTATCAATATGCTTAATCTCTCTGAAGATGCTGAGCACTTGAAAAAAATGTTGACATCTTGAGCTAACATCTGATAGATAGTCTTAACAACTGCCTGATACAAACTGCTTAGAATAATCTGTATGTAAATGATGAACCTGCTGTTTGCATTCCAGTTATTGTTGTCTGGGAGATGGGCTGCTGAAATGTTTGTGTGCTGGGGTCCAACCGCCTTCTAAATATGTTAATGACAGGCGTTTCTTCCCTGCCTGGCAGCTGTATGATTCCTGCCTCCAGTTCCAATAGTGAAATGGGAGCTCTTAAGTAGGGACTTACCAGTTGTGTCTTTTGTATGGAAGCTGTGGCCTGATTAGCTCTGATCATTGCTGATAGCTTTATTTTGTGTAACAGTGATAGGTCATTGCCAAATGTATTACTTTAATATCTCCTTTTGATTTCTTTGCTGTGTTCCTTGATAATAATGAGGACCTTTGGGAAAGCTGTAATTATACTGTATACTCCAGAAGCCAAGTCTAGACAGCAGATGGTATACGTAGCATTTGTCTCCAAAGCTCTTCAAGGTTCCTTCTGGCTGAAGATAAGGATAAAATACAGCTATTCTGGTAGGGTGCTTTTTCTAGCTCACTGCTATACTCAAAGAGAAAGAGATAAGGAAAATTGAATGGAAATCAAGAACTTATAAGGACTTGAGGATTCAGTATTGACCTTGTAAATAGTCTTGGCCATGATCTAAAGATCTAGAGTAGACATTAAAGCAGGAAAAAGGAATTGGCTTTCAGCTGCCCACTAACTTTGTGTGTCTGTGAAAGGGCCTGGTTGCCATGCTTCTGTGAAAAACTCTTTAGATTGGGGAGTTTGAGATAATACTTCTTCTCATTCTCTTTCAAGCAGTAGTTGCTATGGCTTGTACACATATAGACTGACAATGGAAATACTTGGTAGAAAATACGTGATATCTTTTCATTCATGGCTAGGTTGTGTGTACCTCTGACAAGATGAAACAGGAATGTGTCTTTTGCCATCTAGTTCTGTCTCTGTCTTAATACAAACTATTTGCTGACAGAGTTCAGAGTACAGAGAGGGATTTTCGTTGCTTACTCTCAACTTTTGTAAATTATTTGAATTAAAAAAAAAGTCATTTAGTTACTAGATATGAGTTTGATGTTAGCAGCTTTTCTGATTTTTTGGGCTTGGGTTGGTCTCTTCAAGGTCAGCAAGATTCAAATACTGGCCTTTCTGTGTTGGAGCCATACCAGCTACCAGATGGGCACACATGCTGTCTCCACTGTTTGAAGGGATCCTACACACATTAAAACATTTAGTTTTTAAATCTTCCAATTCCTCAGGCCTGCTGAGGTATGGAAATTTGCCACTTGGAAAAATAGTAGAGGGCCAGCGTTAGACCAAAGTCTCTGCTTCTAACCCAAGCATGTCTCCCAGCGGTCAGGCTATGGATGCGATGGTCTCTGATCCCAGCAGCTTATTGGTTCCAGTTGAAAGTCAGAACAAGAAAACTTCTCAGTTGTGTTAAAGGCCAAGGAGTTCAAAATAAAAATATGCATATTTTCTTCTCTGTTACCTGTCTGCAGATTGGGTAGCAGAAGGATGAATGCTTTGTTAAGGGCTAGTGAATGTATTTGGACTAAGGAGCTCATGGCCCTAAGGGAAAGTGTGGATGATAATGTGACAGAGCTCCACAGACTGCTGCTTGCCAGTGATGTGATCTGTTTTCATTTGGTGGGCTCAGATGAGAAGTGATACGTTACCCATGTCATGTCAGGCACTGATGTGTTTTCCCCCACTGCACTATACTGCGACTTGACAGCAAGGTTTTGACTGGGTTTTCTTTTGGGTCAAGAGTAAATGTTGAGAAATATGTCCTTCAGGATGTTTGCTTTAACAGAAGTAATGTGCAGACCTTTTCCTGACACAGGCTAGAAAAATGCAGATGTTCAAGTGCAGGTTTGAGGTCAGTATGTCAGTTTGTGTTTTCCTAATTTTATGTCTGGGAGTGTCAGCAGAAAAGAGTGGATTTGATGAAGCATGTAAAGAATGTTTTCATTGCTTTCTGGCCATTCTGTTTCTTGGGAGAAAAGTCCTGTGTAATTTGCAGAGAGAAGTGTGTAGTTGGACTACATCTCAAAATGTTTGTGTTTTACTTCTTTTTTCAGAAGCAATATTAGTTGTGCCAAGGGATGTTCTCTGGAATATTGCTGTAGTTAAACAACACTTCTACTATTTGTCAGTAGATGGGGCTTCAAGCACAGCTGTTTGTCCTCGGCCTCTGTGTTCATTAGGGTCTAGCTTTTGAAAGGGAGGAAGAAGAGTGTGTTACAAGTGGAGATAAATTCAGTTGAATTCTATTGCAAGGAGATGAAAACACTTGCCACATACAGTAGGACTTGGTACTGAATGTTGCTAAGTTCATTCTGTTAGCAGGGATGTGGTAGTATTTGCAGCTCCTTGCTCAGAACTGGTTTTTAAAAATATTAGTGCAATACACGATTTGAGTTGAGCGAGAATGTTCACTGTTGGTCTGGATTAAAATTTTATTCTTCAACTTGACACTTGTAAGAAATTTGCTTCTGTGTCACCAGCCTGAATATAGTATGGGGAGGTGCAGGAAAATATTCTGAATTCCAGGATTGGCTGCTGAGTTGTACAGTGTGTCAGTCAGTAATCAGTTGCTAGTCAGAAGCAGTAGCTGATGTTTCACCTCTACCTGGTCTTGTTTTGGCTACATTTTTGTGTACATCAGGCCAAATTGGATATTGCAAATAAAAAAGCCTTTTTAAAATGTGAGAAGTTAGTGTTTTTCTTCTTGCACATGTGTGATTCTTTTTTCCAATGTATTTTCTAGTTTGACAAGTAATCTCGCTTCAACTGGCTGCTGTAGCTTAGCCAGCTTTTTGTTAAGCTAGGCTGACATTGGTTTGCCAGTGTCACCTGCTGTGGAGAGAAGTTGGGATCATTGTTGTGTAAGGGACACAGCCTTTTCTTCTGCCTGTCAGATGTACATACTGTTCCTGGAAGATATCCCTGTTTCAGTATATTAATTCATTGCTTTCTGTCAACAGTAATTGAGAGAGCAGAAACCAAAAGCCAAGTCACATATTTCAGCTTCATGTTAGTAGATACATTTGTTCTATAGGAGATACTGTGGTAACATCCCGAAGTTTGTTTTAAGGAGCTTAACTGAGGAATCCCACCACAATACAATGTCAGAGTTTTGAAGGCTTTGCCTCCCTTTGAAAAAATTACAGGTTAGTAGGTTCTTTTGCAAATCTATCTTATTGTAGTTTCATTTGGTTAAAAAACTGTTCCTGTTTTATTAAACAAAGCTTTTTGCAGCTTAAAGCAGCAGCAGAATGATTGCAGAACTGTCAGATGCTTGTGCACATCCATATTTGTACAACTCTGTAAACATAAAATAGGAAATAGTGAGATGAGTAATTACAGAAAATAATAAACAGGACCAATAAAACAAACTACTGAGGCACATACACAGCTTCTTCTATTTTTGAAGTACACAGCTAAATTGGTTATCTGTAAATGATTTTAAATTAACATTTGGAGAATGCAATAAACCTAAAGAGCTATTTCCTCATATCATAACAGCTGAAAAGGCTTTTCAGCTCACAGGAATATTCTTTACATTTTTACTGATTTATAGACTCTGCATGATGTCTTTTGTTATACAGGATTTACTTTAAGTGGTGATTGATTGCAGATGATTCATCTAACTGAAGAGCATGGACCGTGCCTCTTTAATGGTATTGACAGCTGTTGTAACTGAATGTCTTAGTCTTTCCAAACTTGTACATTTCCTTTGCAAAATATCCTGTCACTTCATAGATGTTCACAAATGCAGTCAGAAGAGATCTCAAAGCCAAATTTTGCTCAGGTTGTGTGGACAAGCTTCATTTAGGATTTGACAACCAAAGTGATTCCTAGGTTCTACTGTGAAAACAGTGGTTGATGATCAGTCAAAACAGTCGGCTGCAGATTATTAGGAAAGGAATACACTGAAAGGTGTGCTTCCAGAGCTGCCCTGTGTCTTTAAGCCCACCCACAAAGTTCCTGTTCTGATGTGCTTCAGTTACACTTCTGTGCCCAAGTAAAGGTGCACATAAAAGGTTGTAAAACTACATGTACTTTATGCTTCTGCAGTCGTCTCTTGTTTGGAGCACAAGAAGAACAATGATTGAAACAAGGAGCTGGAAGAAGCAAAGTGTTTACTTTGGCAGTCTGACTGTTGAGATGCAAGTCTAAAAGCATTCACAGGAAAAAATATTAATGTCCATTATAAGACTTGTAACTTCTTTTTGCAGCTTGATAGCTAAAGACTTTAAATTTGAAAAACTGAAGAATTGCAGTACTCTTGTCAACTGTTTAGGAAGTTTGTTAAGTAGGTGCAGTAGTTGTTAACACACATTATTTCATGTAGCTTATTAAATTTGTTCATTGTCCTGGTGTTTAAAGTTGCTTTTTTGTGTTTTCACTAACAGTATCTGAAATGAGAATTGAATGAGATGGCAGATGCATGATAATGCTGTGTGGGTATCTTCTGGAATCAACGTGCTGTAAGGAGGGAGAGGAAAGGAGTGATATGAGAGGTGCAAACATAATGGAGAGCTATATTAATGTCCAAAGGTGTTGCAGATTGGCTTGTCTAGGTTATGCAAAGGGTTTTCAATGAAGCTTATAACTTTGGAAAGATGTTGGTGTAGAAATGTTTTCTGCTATTGGTGCCATGTGAACACAGGTGTCTTTGCTGGTAACCTACACTCTTGGTTTGGGATTCTAGTACTGATACGATCACTTGAGCTTAAAAGCATTATGTCATCTTATGTAAAGCTACAGGATTCAGCTAATGAGCATGATGTATAATCCCCCAAAAAGAGGCCTGAACTTACTGAATTTTATAAGTTTTTTTATATTAGCAACAGTTTTGTGTTGTAGTACAATGGTGATAAGACCAAGAAATGAAAGTTAATTATGAATAAGTTTTTTCCAAACACAATCTGAACTTGGAATTTTATTGCTGATGAAGAAAGAGCTCCCCTAGGATGCAGTAGCCTATACACGGAAGAAACCAAGTACTTCTCCTATATTTCAGTTAGTGCCAAGTCAGCTCTGAGGCTAATTCATCAAAACAAATTTACAATTAAGCCTGAGTAGGAAGACTAATTAAGTAGACAGTTAAGAAAAGTGCTGAAGAAGGGAGCAACCTTAAGGGGAAAGTATGAGATACCCAGTACTCGCCCATGAAGGACAATTAAGTGATAATTGCAGAGACCTTTTTGCATCCAGCAAATGCTGTCTGTCTTTTATTATGGCTGATTTTCATATTAGTAGAAGCAGACATTTGCCTGATGAGCAACTGAGCTTTACTGTACACTCTTAAGATAATTCCTAGGTAAAGCAGAGAGGTCGCTGCAGGAATAAATTGGAACACAGACTGGAATGATATTTTAGTTACTGAAAAAGCCCCACTGTGTTTTAAAGACAAACTAACTCTGAACATTTTCTTTATTTGCTGCTTCATTTTGTGGTATACAGAGTCTGTGTTAGCACCTGACTTTCCAAACAAATTACATTGAGTAAACCGTAAGAATTTAGAATAGCTTCATTTTGTTCTTCTGCTCACGTCACTGAAGTTCACAGAAATCTTCACATTGTCATGAAATGGTTCTGTTGCTTATGTCCTTGTATTGAGTTTGCATGGCCAGGTTTTGGTAGTGGTGATGGGGGCCTACTGTGGTGGCTTCTGTGAGAAACTGCCAGAAGCTTCCCTTGTGTCCGACAGAGCCAATGCCAGTCTTCCCCAGTGCAGACACACCACTGGCCAAGGCTGAGCCAATCAGAGATGGTGGTGGTGCCTCTGTGATATCATATATAGGAAGGAAAAAGTTACTGTGCAGAAGTAATTATGGACAGAGAAGAGAGAAGTGAGAATATGTGAGAGAAACAGCCCTGCGGAGACCCAGGTCAGTGCAGAAGGNACCGTGCCTCTTTAATGGTATTGACAGCTGTTGTAACTGAATGTCTTAGTCTTTCCAAACTTGTACATTTCCTTTGCAAAATATCCTGTCACTTCATAGATGTTCACAAATGCAGTCAGAAGAGATCTCAAAGCCAAATTTTGCTCAGGTTGTGTGGACAAGCTTCATTTAGGATTTGACAACCAAAGTGATTCCTAGGTTCTACTGTGAAAACAGTGGTTGATGATCAGTCAAAACAGTCGGCTGCAGATTATTAGGAAAGGAATACACTGAAAGGTGTGCTTCCAGAGCTGCCCTGTGTCTTTAAGCCCACCCACAAAGTTCCTGTTCTGATGTGCTTCAGTTACACTTCTGTGCCCAAGTAAAGGTGCACATAAAAGGTTGTAAAACTACATGTACTTTATGCTTCTGCAGTCGTCTCTTGTTTGGAGCACAAGAAGAACAATGATTGAAACAAGGAGCTGGAAGAAGCAAAGTGTTTACTTTGGCAGTCTGACTGTTGAGATGCAAGTCTAAAAGCATTCACAGGAAAAAATATTAATGTCCATTATAAGACTTGTAACTTCTTTTTGCAGCTTGATAGCTAAAGACTTTAAATTTGAAAAACTGAAGAATTGCAGTACTCTTGTCAACTGTTTAGGAAGTTTGTTAAGTAGGTGCAGTAGTTGTTAACACACATTATTTCATGTAGCTTATTAAATTTGTTCATTGTCCTGGTGTTTAAAGTTGCTTTTTTGTGTTTTCACTAACAGTATCTGAAATGAGAATTGAATGAGATGGCAGATGCATGATAATGCTGTGTGGGTATCTTCTGGAATCAACGTGCTGTAAGGAGGGAGAGGAAAGGAGTGATATGAGAGGTGCAAACATAATGGAGAGCTATATTAATGTCCAAAGGTGTTGCAGATTGGCTTGTCTAGGTTATGCAAAGGGTTTTCAATGAAGCTTATAACTTTGGAAAGACGTTGGTGTGGAAATGTTTTCTGCTATTGGTGCCATGTGAACACAGGTGTCTTTGCTGGTAACCTACACTCTTGGTTTGGGATTCTAGTACTGATACGATCACTTGAGCTTAAAAGCATTATGTCATCTTATGTAAAGCTACAGGATTCAGCTAATGAGCATGATGTATAATCCCCCAAAAAGAGGCCTGAACTTACTGAATTTTATAAGTTTTTTTATATTAGCAACAGTTTTGTGTTGTAGTACAATGGTGATAAGACCAAGAAATGAAAGTTAATTATGAATAAGTTTTTTCCAAACACAATCTGAACTTGGAATTTTATTGCTGATGAAGAAAGAGCTCCCCTAGGATGCAGTAGCCTATACACGGAAGAAACCAAGTACTTCTCCTATATTTCAGTTAGTGCCAAGTCAGCTCTGAGGCTAATTCATCAAAACAAATTTACAATTAAGCCTGAGTAGGAAGACTAATTAAGTAGACAGTTAAGAAAAGTGCTGAAGAAGGGAGCAACCTTAAGGGGAAAGTATGAGATACCCAGTACTCGCCCATGAAGGACAATTAAGTGATAATTGCAGAGACCTTTTTGCATCCAGCAAATGCTGTCTGTCTTTTATTATGGCTGATTTTCATATTAGTAGAAGCAGACATTTGCCTGATGAGCAACTGAGCTTTACTGTACACTCTTAAGATAATTCCTAGGTAAAGCAGAGAGGTCGCTGCAGGAATAAATTGGAACACAGACTGGAATGATATTTTAGTTACTGAAAAAGCCCCACTGTGTTTTAAAGACAAACTAACTCTGAACATTTTCTTTATTTGCTGCTTCATTTTGTGGTATACAGAGTCTGTGTTAGCACCTGACTTTCCAAACAAATTACATTGAGTAAACCGTAAGAATTTAGAATAGCTTCATTTTGTTCTTCTGCTCACGTCACTGAAGTTCACAGAAATCTTCACATTGTCATGAAATGGTTCTGTTGCTTATGTCCTTGTATTGAGTTTGCATGGCCAGGTTTTGGTAGTGGTGATGGGGGCCTACTGTGGTGGCTTCTGTGAGAAACTGCCAGAAGCTTCCCTTGTGTCCGACAGAGCCAATGCCAGTCTTCCCCAGTGCAGACACACCACTGGCCAAGGCTGAGCCAATCAGAGATGGTGGTGGTGCCTCTGTGATATCATATATAGGAAGGAAAAAGTTACTGTGCAGAAGTAATTATGGACAGAGAAGAGAGAAGTGAGAATATGTGAGAGAAACAGCCCTGCGGAGACCCAGGTCAGTGCAGAAGGAGAGGGTGGAGATGCTCCTGGCACTGGAGCTTGAGAGTCTCCTGCATTCTGTGACAGTAATGGGTGAGTGATCTGTTCCTGTTCTCCTTTCAACCCAGGAGCCTTTCATTATGTTTTCTCTTCCCTGACCATCTGAGGGAGGGGAGTGATAAAGCCGCTTGGTGGGCACCTGGCATCCCACCAGGGCCCACCCACCACAGTCCTGCACCCATGCTGCATTACATACTTGTGCTTTATGATCAAAAAAAGAGGGACCTGTAACAGTAGTATCTTTTTTTACTGAAAATAATTAAGATTCTCTTCTGAAGGACTATTGAAGCTTGCAAAGCTAATCTCTGGTGGGATGCTGAGGGTTGTAAATGAGGTGCGTGCCCCAGACCTCCTGCATCCCTCCTTGCTCATTTCCATTGAATCGTGATGCTAATGAAGTGTAGAACCTCTCTCAATTAATTTGACTTAGCATGGGCTAAAAATTTGCTTAAATGTCCACATATTTTTTTGGTGCAGTTATCTGGAAGTGGAATTATTTCAGAAATTACAATTAAGGGGTCTCCTTAAGTATTAATAAAAGCATTAATAGTATTTTCCTTTTCTTCATGGCATTCCATGTGTACATGCTGCTGCTGTGATGCACTGTGTCCTTCCATGCAAGTTGTCAGTTGTCTCCTTGAAATACCTGTCCAAGGTGCACTTTTGTCTTTTTTTTTTCCTACTTCCTTCTCCTTGGAGCAGACTGTGGAATACGGCATTCACCTGCTGCTATTTCACCTCAACTGCTGTATTAAGTTTCAATGTGCTCCTTCATATTTTGTCTTGCTGCTTAAACTATTTTTTTCCCTATTTGGATGCATTTCCCTTACCAAAGGTTTCTTTTTCTGTCTTTTTGCTGCTTGCAAGGATTGAGTAATTTTTTTAACTCAGTTCCAGGTGTTCTTGTGCCTGAAGGTTCCTTTGCTGCCTCTCCTGCTAGTTTTGTACAGGGCCTGGCAGAGCTCCCAATTTTCACTCTTAAAGAAGTGATGCAAGGCTTTCTTTGGCCTCTATTCTTTAAAAAACTTCTGTGTAGTTTTAATTCCCAAGAAGGTCGTGATGCCATGAGAGACCCCAGCAAAGCAGGACTCTGAGCCAAGTTAGTGTGGGATAAGATAAAAAGTGAAAGTCCTTTAATATCAGGCCTAGGACCCACAGGAATACATATCGATGTGCGCCCCGAACACTGATTTCTATGGTTTTTGTAATATTGTTTACTCAATTCCCAGTCCACACATCTCTCAGTCCAGCCCCATCCTGCCCCTGGTCACACCTCCTCAGATTTTGAGTTAGGGGTCAGTGGGACCCTGTCTTCATCATTCTCTTCTTCCTCAGCACACATAGGTCTCTTGGAGCTTTTCCAGTGTTCTTAGACCCAAGGTTGTTGGCTCATGTTTATGGCTCATTCTGCAGGCCTTTCTGATATTCCTCAGCTTTCTGCCTTGAAGAGAGCCTAAACAACTAAAAGAATTTGAGCTACTGATATGTGACAGACGTTGGCATGTATAAACATTGAACTTAAGCTGTTAGAAATATTAGCACACTAAATCTACATTTTACTACAGTTACAAGTACTTCTAAAATCTATAAAATGTGAAAATCAAAAATCAAAAACTTCCTGCATCAGTCGACTTAGGATGTCACTGGCAAGGTGTTTGTTTTTGTCATCATCTGCCATTTTTGTGGCTGCAGAAGCAGAAGGACCTCTTCAGGCGTGCATGGTTGCCCTTGAACCTCATCCATCTGTTGAGGCTGGCTTTGCAGCACTGAAATAATCCATCTCAGCACTGTTCCCCATGACTAGACTTACCCCAGAGCATTGTAGCATTGTTATTTTTGCTCCTCTTGTAGCACTAATTCAGTGTGCTAGTGACTTCCTTTGCCTTGGCACAATGTTGCTGTGGTTCTGCCATCACTTAGGCACCATGCCATACCCTGATTTTGTATTGGCAGGCTAGTCCAGGCATTCACCTGCTCTTATATCTTCATTCCTCTTACCAGTGGGAATGCTGTTAGGCACCAGCGGATTTTGGCACAGAGGTCTAGCATGGCAGCACATGCCCACTGCTGCAGATGGGGGTGTGGATGTAAGTGCCTTCTCACACCCTGTTTCTGCTTTACTTTTCTGGTAAGTGCCAGAAGAAGGTAATCTTCCTGGTCTTTGATGTTTCTGTGGTATCTAAGAGGGAGTCTAGACTGAATGAGCTGTAAAGCTGGGGTGCCCCCTCAGGATCAGCTTTATCCATTTCTCTTGGAGATGGAGCTGAGAACTGCCAAGCTCATTTGACGTATCCTTCCATATGGAACAGCTCTGTCCACATAGTTCAGAACATGTAAACTCTGTTCTACCCTACTTAGTGCCGTGTGTGGGAGTGTGTATTTGCAAAGCACATTAGAATGTTTGTGTACATACTTGGCATCCTTATTGTTGATGTAGTTGCTGTGGAGAGGACAAGTGCTACAGAAGAGATCAGGAGACTGAAGTACGGAGATGGGGAAAGAGAGCTTATCTGTGTCCAGGGCAATTGGGTCTAGGTGGTCCTGCTTGAGTGTTGGACCAAATGACTTCCAAAGGTTCTCTCCAACCTCAGCCATCCTGTGAATTTGGAGACTCCCATGCTGTGGAAGCTTCCCTTCTACAAGTATAGTTCATGCTTATTTTGAGAAGAGCCTTATGCTGTACACCTCAAGTGGAGAGTGGCCTTTTCCGTGTCACACAGCAGGCCATTCTTGTGGCAACCAGCGTGTGGGGTGTGCCAGAGCTCTTGGCTGCTGTTGTCCAGGTACTGCTCTCCCTTTTTCCATAGTAAAGGGCAAAACGTGCACACTGAGTTGTGTTATGGCTGTCAGCTTTGACTTCCCGTTCTCGTCTTTGCTCTGAAGAGTCCCTGTAAGGCAGACCCACATACCTGGGTTTGATGAGAAGTCAACTGTTCGATTTGGGCGTATTAGCTAACAATCTTTGGCACATAAACCCCAAAGCATTTCACAATAAGGTATTTTGATAGTGGGTTGTTATTTTCACTTACAAGTCTTAACAGCAGTCTTCATTCTGTGTGTGGGCTTTAAACCAGCCTGAAAATTTGGCATCTTCTGCAGTCCAGGCTTCAAGTGGCTGCTTTTCCCATGTAACTCCATGTGGAATAGCAGTCCTCAGCTGTCACTTGATGTGGTGAGTTGTATCAGACATTATTCTGTCAGCAACCGTTTTCATTCTTGGTTATTTTCCCTACTGTCAGCAGCTTTGTGTGACCTTCAGGACCGTGGACCAGAGATTGGGGACTGTTTGTGTAAACCTGAGTTTAAATGAATTAAAATACACAGAAGATTTTTACAAAAACAATATGAAACTCACATGCACATTAACTACTGAGGCCTCTTAGTCCTTCACAGAATGCAACATTTCGAAGTAGAAACAGCGTAAGAAAATACACGCAGAGCAAGTGTTAGTTCCACAACCAGGTGTGCCTTTGACAGCTCTGAATTTTGCACAGATAAACTTGTTTGTCAGAGACCACTGTTAGTTAAATTAAATTAGGCTAATGTGCTCTTTTGAGCATAATTGAAATTATACTAATACTTTTATTGATTTGCCACCGGAGTAGACAAATGCTCTGATGTCCTTGCTGCTGTGAGTACACTACTGGTGTTCTGCTTCATTGTCTATATTATGGCACAGATAGCCCTATTTTTAACTGTGTTAATTTGAACTAATTTCTGTTCTTTTCATAATTTAGAGAAAAAGCAAGAAGTATGTTGTTGGATACCTCTTCCGCCATAACTTTACCTGAAAACTGGAGGTCATCTAATGCAAAGGAGTTCTAAAGAACACTGAACGTTTTCATCTGACACCCCAGTTTTAGGGGCATGTTGCTTCATTGATCTTAAAGATCTTTTTCTGTGTAAATAGTAAATACATAGTTTGTTACAAATTATTTTCTTTTGTATCAATAAATATTTAGTGGAAGTCAGTTTGGATGTCTTTGATTTTAAATAAATTTAGAATTCATTTTCTAGCACTCTGTGTGGTTTTGAAAATGCAGGTAATTGCATGAGTTTGACTTGTAAATATTTATAAATAATATGAGTTATGTTGAGTTGCTTCAAAGATGTCACTAATTCAAAGGTTTCAGCTATTTCTTTGGAGTTATTGAAACTTTCAAAGGAGTTGGAAAGTAAAATAGTTTTCATGGGATAGAATCATAAAAGTGTTAAGGTTGGAAAAGACCTTTAAGACCATCGAGTCCCACCGTTAACCCAGCACTACCAAGTCTATCACTAAACCATGTCCCCAGGTGCCATATCTGCATGTCTTTTAAATACCTGCAGGGATGGTGATTCTACCACTTCCCTGAGCAGTCTGTTCCAAAGTCTGACCACCCCTTCAGTGAAGAAATTTTCCCTAATATCCAATTTAAACTGCCCCTGGTGTAACTTGAGGCCATGTGCTCTTGTCCTGTCACTTGATACTTGGGAGAAGAGACCAAGCACCACCTGGCTACAGCCTTCTTTCTGGTAGTTGAGAAGAGCTAGGTGGTCTGCCCTGAGCACTTCACCCTGTTGAACCTCATATGCCAGTACAGATGAGATTTCAAAAAAACAATGTTCCTAGTTGACAAGTGGCTTTTGTTGCAGTTTAAAACCCTGGTGTTCCTGCCAATCTTGTACAGAAACTTCTGGTTGGTGCAGAATTCTTTTGGTCTTCAAGTAAATCATAACCAGCTACGTTCTGCTACAGCCCTGCGATCGTTCAGTGTTCTTTATATTTGGTATGTGATGAATTTCTCCTCCACGTTTTCAGTGAAATTTTCAAGGTGTTTCCATGTAGCTGAAGATAGTGCTTCCTGAGAACAGCTCTTGACTAGTCATCAGAGTGAAATAAAATAAGAGCACCTCCCATCCCTTCAGGAAAATATGGTCCATTAGTTTTTCATTTGCCAGGAGCATCAGTTTTTAATATTTTTGCCTTTCCCTATTTCTCCTGGGGATACCAGTCTGCATAGATCTATTATTAATTCCACAGCAATGAGCTCATTTTTTCAAAAACCTTTACAGTGAGTAGTAAAAGTAGGTCTCCCCAGGAATTACTTAATATCCAAATTAAACTCAAGCATTCTATGCATAGGGCTGGGTGGTTGTTTTTGAGTTTCATTTTGGTGGTGGTTGGTTTAAAGTGTCTTTACTTCATCTGCGCTCACTGCTGTTGTTATAAGGTAAGTGGTGTAGGGTTAAATGTACTTTTAAATGTTCCCAGCATTTAAAACTTGGGGAGTCTGGATGAGTATTAAAACAATTCCTGGAGGTGATAGGGTGAAGAAAAAGTCTTCTGAATAATGGTATACTATGCTATGAATGATAGTGTATTAAGTTATGTAAACATTGCAGAGAAAGGGAGCAAGAGGGGTTTTCCACTCCTGGAAAGTTCTGGGAGCTCTGTTTATCGTGTTAATTCCTGTCAGCTGTGCCCAAGGAGCACAGATTAGCATTTTGCTAGCAATAGCCTTGCTGAAGGGCAGCAGTTTTCGTCGTTCTTGAAGCCCTACCTCAATTCCAGTAAGTATTTACCATTAATTGAAGCAGCAGAGACTGGCTCTATAATTCAACTGCCTGTGACCTTTCCTGACTGCTGGGTGAGCGCATGCCTTGTGTCCACATTACTTGAGTCCTTGGGCTGTGCAAAATGGGAAGGGGAAGGCAGTGCTGTCTTCCGGAGAGCCCAAACCTGATGTGCCTTGAGCACTGTTCTGTTCTGGTCAGCAGCTGTATAGACTACTTTGTGGGATCCCTTGAGCAGGACCTGGATCCGGGGTTTCTTTTTCCTCACCCTGAGTTGTTCAGACAGGGTCATGCTCTCCTTGTGCTCGTGGCCAGACAAGAGAAATCAGGAATGGTTACTGCTTTTCTTCTTTGCAGCATTTAATCCAGAACAGTCTGTCACAGTTTCCTGTTAATTGGCTCAAACTAATGCATTGGACAGAAACAGCAATAATCACATAGATCATGAGCTGTATTTTGATAGTCAGGAAGATTGTTAATACATCTTCTTTTGCCTGCCTTAACCTGGAAGAATTGGAACATTTGCCCTTCCTCTGCCAATTAGACTCAGACATAACTTCACAGAAGGAGGGCAGTTCCAGTAAAATTTGCACAGTGACCCAGTATTAGCTTTTTTGGAAAGAAGGAGCTTTGTCTGTTACATAGCTCTACTATTTGAAGTTTGCATGTCACTGGAAGGCCTAAAAAGGTAAAGGAGCTGTAAGAAGTGATAGGCAAGGTGCACGGTTCATACGGGGCACAACAGAAGCTGAAGCTGAATTGTTCTTGCATGTTAGAGAACTAAAATCTTTCCATCTTGGAGGATAAAAAGGAAGTACTGGTATTAAAAATTAATCCAAGCCATCTGGCTTTCTCCACGGCACAGGAGAAGGAGGTAGGTTAATCCAGAGGCCTGAACCAAGCAAAGGTGCTGGTGGTTACACTAGCCCAGTTGCGGGCGTGGCATGTGCTGCAAGCCACAGAGTCACTGCTCGGTGATGACCAAGCCAGTTCTGAGCTTGTATTCTCATTTGTGCCCCAAGGTGTGTTCGACACAAAGGCAAATACTTGTACCCATGACTTGAAAGCAGCCACAGAAGCTTCACCTTGTCCAGTGGTAGTAGGAGAGATTATTAAAAGTCACATTTATTATACATCTTTGGCAGCTCAGTGTTTATTTTGCAATTTGAGTCCCTTGTGTATTTTCAGCATCTTGAGTTAAACAGTTTCTCTCCTGCAGGAAGCCACTTGGTCACGCTGGTATGTGGTCTGCTGGTGCACAACTGTGACTGCTTTCTCATGGCATTCAGCTGTTACTAAAAAAATATTTTCATTTCTCTGTAGATAAGCAGATTTAACTTGTCTGTTAAGTATCATGTGATTTTTAGTTTATCTGCCGTTCTATTTTGAACTCTGTATTATCCGTACACCTGCTTAACTGAAAGAATATATATCAAACCAGTGACAAACGGTTTTCAACTTAAGGAATTAAGATGAAAGTGGACAAGGTGCAGAACTCTCTCCTGGCTGCCTCTCTGTGCACTGGGGAAAGCTTTCCTATGCCACAATATCCTTGCTTCGCTTCGGGTGCTGCCCTAGCCTGGTGAAGCTCTGCCATGCACCAGTCCTGCTGCCATCATATTGCTTTCTACTGCTCTGAGATCCCAATCTGTACAAGAGGCAGAGAGAAGCTCATTTTCAGCTCAGGCTGAATGTATTTAATCTTTTTTTTCTTTTTTTTTTCTTTCCTCATGAAGTAAATCTAACAAAACTGTAGTATTTGCAGATGAGAGTTCAGCCAGCCCTGAGAATCATGGGCTTGAAGTCCTACGCTTGATTGTTTTATGTTTATGGCATTAAAACCAGGCTGCTTTAGGTTACTCTGCTAAATGTTGCAGAAAAAAAAGGACTGGGACCAGCACTTAGCCAAAGAAACTCATGCAGGAGGTAGCCTGGTATTTACTGCCTAGGCTTTCCCTGCTGCTGGTTACATTTCTCCCTCACACTCACAGACACACAGGGTAGGAGGGGTGTGAACACTTCTGAACTCACAAAAAGTATTTGCATGGTGGCTGTTGGACATTGATGTCTTTTCCCTTCTCTCCTTGAAGGGAAAGCAGGCAATTTGACCAAAACAAACAAGTCAGAAGACTGCACTTGGCTTTCAAGAGTAGGTTTTTTCAGATTTGTTGTCTAACTGACATCACCTTGCTCTGAATGAATGAATGCTGTGTTGTTTCAGCATGAGGTTTCTTTGCACTTTTGCTGGTGGGTCAGCCTCCAAAGCAGTTTGTAATGGCATGTCCCTGTTCTCTTGGTTAGCACAGAAGCTGCTAAAATGAATGCAGAACACAAAACCCAGTCAAAATATACTGAAAATGTGTTTTGAAGAAGTTTTTTCTTAGGTTTGAGAATGCTTGTTGCTCTTTCCCTTTTTCCCGTGTGCCACGGCTTCCGAGGGCCAAGTTTCTGCACAGGATTGAAGGTACATCCTTGGAGCTGACTGTAGGATTGTGCCTCTACTGAAGGCCAGCCAAGTAGCTGATTCCAAGGATGGTGGTACCATCTGCCTTCCACCATCTCCAGGCCACTGTGACAGATGCTGTTTTGCAGGGAGCAAACCTTGCTATGTCACGCTGTGCTCCAGAAGGAGGAGGAGGAGGGAGGAAACCAAAGCCAAGCTTACAGAGCTGTTGGAGGCATGCACAGAGATTTATACTCAGCTGGAGGGGGCCAGCATCTGCTGGCACCCTGCATCCCTGCTCTGCTTAGGAGGTACCTGCTCAATGCTGGTGTGCAGTTCTGCTGGGGGCACTGTTTGATTTTCAGCTGGCTCTGGTCTGAGGGGTCTGCTCTGCCCAACAGATGTCTTGCTCTTGTCTGTTATCCAATATCTCTGCGCTGAGCCTACTGCCCTCCACTGTCGTACCTTCTCAGAGGTTTATTGCTGTGATCCTGCATTGTGCTTTCTTTTGATTATGGTTTGTATTTTAATTAACTGAGAAGAGGTGTTGTCTTGTTTATATCCATGGAAACTGGAACCATGGGGTTTGAATTGCTAAATTTATACCTAGGCAGAACTGCTGTTGCAGTCACTGCCTGCTCCATGCAGGCATATGTTTTTATTTTGAGAGCCTGTGTTTATAAGAGATAGCAACTGAAATCTTTGTTTTAGAGTCTTTATAGCCAAGCTTCTACAATGTGAGTGCTCCAAGCATTAACTTTCAGTGAGCACATACAATGGTGCTGATCTTCTGGCGCAAAAGTCAACAAACTTAGTGCCTCTGCAGGTGAAATTTTTATTTCTTCTATGGCAGACAATTAAGAGGGCTGCTTGACTAGCATGATATGTAGGAAAGAACTAATATGTAATTCAGTCTCTTTGAATAACAGCAAAACCATGGCTCTGTATGTAGCTGGTGCAGAATAGTCTTCCTTTTTCATCGCATGCCTTGCATTCCTTGAGCAGGTATGTTCTTAAGCGCTACATGGGGAGTGGTATATTTCCCCTATACTCTGTAAATTAAGTTTTGTGATTGGAAGACATAGCTTCTGTTTTCCACTAGAGGACAATGAAGCACAGGACAAGGCTGCTGCAAGGCTTTCAGCGGAAAGCCCCATCCTTTTTTCCCTTTCAGACCTGTTGCTGAATTGTTGTATTTTCATCTTGATGATTATTTCTTCTTTTAGAAATGGTTCTTCCTCTAATGAAGTGGAATTCAATTGCTGTCTTCTTTCCAGTGTTTTTTCCCCCAAAACCTTCA
Source organism: Sakesphorus luctuosus (assembly GCA_013396695.1). Lineage (NCBI taxonomy): Eukaryota > Metazoa > Chordata > Aves > Passeriformes > Thamnophilidae > Sakesphorus > Sakesphorus luctuosus. The sequence goes on along the minus strand of VWZD01001388.1, from coordinate 609,066 downwards.
AGAAGTTAAAAAATTGTCCTCTTGATATGCTGTTACATATTCCTTCCACGTTTTCAATTCCTAGCTGTTAACTATGTAGCAACCTCCATGGAATAAAGGAACAACCAAAAGGCAATGGAAACGATGGGTAATATCAGCACTTTGGACTTCTCAGAATTTAGGGAAATGGTGCATCTTTAGCTACTATGTTTTACTGGGGAGCTTCCTAAATTTTATACTTACCAGTGACCAAGCCAGTGATATTCCATTCTAGCTGATGGATGGGGTCCTGTCCCCCACTCTGAGATTGTTCTGCCTGAGTACCTTTGTCTCCTGATTCCTCAGGTCATATCTCAGTCCTGGGTAATACCACCACTCTATTATACAGTTACTGGGAGGGCCAGACCAGCATAAGTCCTCAAGTATGAGGATGGTGGTGCCAGCTTTGTGTCACAGACAGGAGAAGCTATCTGGGACAATGTTTGTTGGCTTAAGAATTACCCCATGATTTCCCTTTCAAATCAGTGAAGAATAACACTGCCTCAAATGTTGGTTAAATCCAGAAATGTTTACAGCAAGACAAAGGTGCTGCTTGGTGTATTTGCTTGGAAGCTTTGCTAGGATTCTGCTGCATGGCAGGGCTCTCATGTGAGTGGCATGTGTTAGGCTGCGCTGCTGGGCTTGGTTATAGCATTGTGCTTTGGCTGCTGCTCCTAAACCTGCAAGATTTCTCTGCGGTTTGTGGGAAACCTGACTTTAGAGGGAGTTGGGCTTCTCCTTTTGAAGGATATGGTGCTATGTTAGGAAGCAAAACTAAGGTAGGATTGCAACTCAGAGGGTTGCCTGAGCCAGTTCTAATCACGTGGTGTCATGGCTTTAGGCAACCTTTTGAGCTAGGGCACACCCATGAGCCCGTGAAGATTTACTGGCATCTGCAAGGCCCTGATCCACCCTGTGAGCCAGAAGGACTCTGCTGCAGCACTCCTTTAGTTAGGGAGGTGAGGTCAAACCCAGGCATGTGCTGCATGAGACAGGCTGTAAACCCTGAAGGTGAGTGTCTCCTCACTGCCATCTTCAGAGGATTTACTAATCTGGCAGGATGGGCTGCTTTGAAATTTATACTATAAGATATGGTACCTGGCTCTTCCAGAATAAATGGTGTTTCCAGTTTTACACCATTTTCAAGGCAGGGGCATCTGGAAACCAACCCTGAGATGCCAGTGGCTTCAGCAAGTATTGAACATCTTACTGTCCACTGAAGAAAGCTGATTTATTATTATTATTTACTCCTCATTAACACTGATGTAACACAGCAGGGAACCAAGAGCAGCAGCAGCTTCCTGGCTGTTATCTGATGCTGCTGAGGGCTGTGTGTGTGCCGTGCTATGGTATAATGTTCGTGCAGGACCTACAGTCAGGAAAAGGTAGCAGCTGGCAAAAATGGGGGAAAAAAGGAAGCAGAGGGAATCTAGCTTGGCTTTATTTATCGCCTGGTGCAACTAGTGTCAGAAACACTCATACAGTATAAAGCGCAAAATGAAAAATAAGTGGGAAGTGAGACTGATACATCAGCTTTCAGTCTAAAAAAAGTCTACAGCTATTTTTGCAAAATGAGCAATTTTGTGTATTACTGGTCACACATGCTGTTTAATTTCTCTTGCTTTCCTGCTGGGCATCTTTTCTTTCCATCATGTGTGGATATGAAATACAGTGTCAGTGAAAGTCATTGTTAATGTTAAATGCTCAGTACCTATATTAGAACAGAATTATAGAACCATTAAGTTTGGAAAAGACCTCTGAGTTCATCAGTGATCTTAGACCCAGCCAACAGTGCATCTGTCCAAGTCATGAGCAGCCAGCTTCTCCAGGAGAATGCTGTGGGAAATGGTGTCAAAGTCTGAGTAGGCAACATCCATAGCCTTTGCCTCATCCACTAAGCAGGTCATCTGGTCACAGAAGGAGATCTGGTTGGTTAAGCAGGAGCTGCCTTTCATAAACTCATACTGGCTGGGCCAGATCCCCTGGTTGTCCTGTATATGCTGTGTTGTGGCATTCAAGATGATCTCTACAAACTCCCTTGGCACTGAGGTCAGGCTGCCAGGTCTGTAGTTGCTGAAATCCTCCTTGTAGGTGGGCATCTCATTTGCTAATCTCCAATCAGATGAGACCTCCCCAGTAAATCCGGATGGGTGGTAAAGGATGGAAGTGGATTGATGGTTTGTCTGTGCTCAGATGTACCTGAAAGATTAGGATGTTAGGGTACAAGGTGCTGTGCAAACAAAAAGAGACAATCTCTATTCTACAGTGTTTATGTTCTAATTGACAAGGGGGAAAAATATAAGTGTAATTTTTCTGGTGTTTCTATGCTCCTTGAAACAGTGGGGCCAGGGCCTTTAGACACTCTTATAAATGAAGTTAATATTAATAATTCTTTATTTTCTGAAGATTGGTGTTATAGGGTGACTCCCTTGCTGTAACTCAAGTAGAGTAAAATAGACATGGAGTCAGAAATGTGAGCCCCCAGCTCTTTGGTGGAGTTCCAAAACAAGAACATCTCTCTGCTGAAGTTTGCCACATCAGAAATGTTCAAATGAGAAATGGGGTTTGGACTACTCTCCTAGCTTAATTTCCAAAGTGCTATTTCTCTTGGCAAGTGGCAGTCCCTTTCTGCCCTGCTGTTTCGTCCTCATGTAAAATGGGTAATTGGGAAACTTACGCTTTAGCACTGGTGGTGGAAGAGCCCTGGATAAGAACAGGTGCCACAAATCCAAGAAACACTGAGCAGAGGCAATGACTGTCACATCATCTGTGTCTGCCTAAATGAACAATATTTTTAATGCTTTTTAATATGTTAAATAAGAGGAATGTTCAACCCTTTTTTCTTGAGGCAGGTATTAATTCTAGAGGCTGATTATGTCCAGAGAATAAGTTCCTTCTTCTTATAGCATGGGCCGACTTTAGGTGGAGCTGGCAGCCCTCTGGGCATGCTTGGGTTATGGTACGTGGAAGTGGCTGCTCTGTGTTGGCCTAAAGCAGATATGCTGGCACCAATCCTGAGCTCCCATTCAACTGGAGCCAACAACTCTGTCAGGGCACATTTCAAGCTGCTCCGATGGGGTAAAGTACTATTAGATCAGCACAGGTAGTATTTTATACTAATCCTTTTATGCCATCCCCAATATTGCAAGTCAGCAGGATGCTCGCAAATGAGCAGGAATGTTTGAGCTGGCTCTGTAATTTTCTTAACTGTTTATATTAATTTACATTTGGGTGTTTCTGTAAGAAACTATAGCAGAATTTAATAACACTAATATTAAAAAACCAATATTAGGTCTGCATATTTTGTTCTGATTAGTAATTTTTCTCTTGATTAAATTATGCATTTTTAATGCAAGCCCTTCATTTGTCTGCAATACCAGGGCACTGTAACCCCCTGTGTAAAGTGAGCACAATTCAGTGTCCCCTTTGCTCCTGCTGGTCCTGGATGCAAATTTGCTTGTTTCTCCCTAGTTTTTTTTTTTCTTATCCATCATAGTGCTTGCTATTGCTTGCCTAGAATAAAAGGTCATTGTGAATCCTGATTAATCTTTGAAGTTGCTCACACACTTATTTCCTAGACTTGATATGTTTCATCCTCGAGCACATCAGAAATAGATATAATCAGAAATGAGAGTTTGTCTGGGAGAAGCTGCTGATGATTCTTTCTCTTTGTGGTTCCCCCACCTTCTCTATATAAAGTCGTTTTGAAAAATACACACAGAACCTCCTGAATATGAACTGTTTTTCTTTTTTGTTTGGAAAGCTGAAATGGAATAATCTTGTTTTAAAACTTCCAGTTTTTCTCTTTTATTTTTTTTACAAGTGAGATAGAAAAGAATTCACTCTTCACCTAACTGTAATATTTCAGTGATTCTCCAAAGCCAGCCCCAGCAAAGTGTGGTTAAAATGATAACAAGAAAGCTCAGGATCTCATCACAGTCAATAGCAAAAGGTGTGTTGAGTTCAATGACACTAGGATGTCATTCTGCTGTGGTTATTGAGTAAGTACCTCTCGTTCCTGATGCCTTCAAGGTTTATTTGGTGTATCTTTTTTCATGTGAGGTTGATTAGAAGTTTTGTTTCTGTCATGTAGAGAGACACAGTGGCACATTCACCCAGTTCACCTCTTTATGCTTTCTCATCAAAACAGTATATTACTCTGGAGATCTGTGAAAAAGAGTCAGATCTCAGCTGGGATTTGGTCTCTGCCCTTGTATAGTGACTGACAGTGGTGTGGTACCAGCCCTGGCTCTGCAACAGGAGGATCACGCCTCCCTGCCATGTGCACACAGCTGTGCTTTACTTTAGTGTTCAAGGTTTGGTTGGGTCAGGTTTAATGGGACCCCTCAGTGTTTCAGGGGAGGCTGGTGGCGGAGCGGCTGCGGGATCCAGCTCTTCCATACCATCCATGAGAAGACTGTTGTAGTTGCTGCAACCCAAATAGCTCCTGAGTTCTTTGTAAGAAGAAAATTAAAGTAGTTGAGTTTGCTAAACTGTAGTTTGGACAAATGTAGTCTGAACAGATTCAGGAGAGGAAGAAAAAAGTTCAAAATGTTTTGAGGGGCAAAGGTCAAATATAAAGTTTTCAAGCCCTAATTCTCTATGGGTCAATATTGTGTGTGTGTGTGATTTCAGATAATAAGATTACGTGACAAAGTTTATTTTCAACATTTTTCATGAAGAAATAAGTGGAAGGTGCAAGAAATAATTTTCTGCCTTCATTCTGAGTACATGCAATTATTTCTACTGCTTTTTCTTTTAGCAGGACTGATTTTTCTGGTATACTTCGAGCAACCTCTCTACAGAGGAGTTACATCACTGATACTATCCTAAGGCAAAATGAAATGGTGATGAAGGTGAACTGACTTTGTTGCCTTAGTGCCTCTCCCCTTTTGGGGAATCCTTACTGGGCATTGCTTTTCTGTGGGCTCTCCTTACCTGGGATCTAGAAAATCCATACATGCAGGCTAGTATACTAATGCTAATTACTTTTTGGTGAGAACTGTAGTTAATCCCTAACTCAGAGTGATCTTTGCTTTTGTCCTGTGACAGCGCAGCTACCAGGATGGGAGGAGATGGGCTTTCTCTGCCCCTTAAATTAATTGGCTTTGCACAGGCCTGAACAGCTGCAGTGGACCCAGGTGGTGGAGACTCAGATTGGCAAGGCCAGATCAACAAGAAGACAGCAACTTTTGTCAGATTCTGCCACTCATGATGAGTGTCTCTACACTGCCTTAAAGGCAATGAGGATGACAATTACTTCTGAAGTCAGCTGCAAGGCTGAGCACGGATCCCCTTTGCAGTGCACCTGCTGTGGGATGCCATTTACACAAGCCCCAAATCCACAGGAATGTCCACTAGAGCCAACACATTTTCATGTGCATCTTTATGCTCTTAGAGTCTGATTTCTACATATGTTGAAAGGAGAATATCACTATGGTGATATGTGGTACAGCTCTACCCACTTTTCCTCTTCATAAACATTCTTTGGGGGACAGCAAAGATGACAAAAATTCATGCTTCTGAGCCAGGTGCACCTCATTTAGTCTAGATGTGGCACTTTGGATTTCCATGGGGTCAGAGCTGGGTGAGCTCAGATCTGTTCATGTAACCTAATCATTTGTGATGACATTCAGAAAGTCTGAAAGCTTATTGATTTGTTTGATAATCATATTGTACATCTTTAAGAACCAAACAAGTGCCCAGTTTAAATGAGTGGCTTGGATTTCTTTTTTCCCTGTGCAGTATGGATGATAGCACTTACTTACTGCCATTAAGAGGCATGCAATTTGTATTTGGGCTTTCAGATCTCTACCCTGATAGAGGCAAATGTCAAAGCAAAAAGGGGTGATGCCTGAGAACTAACCTGACCTGCTTATTTCTTAATTTTTAAACCATTTAAAATGTTTTAATTTTTCTAACTGCTAAAAGGCAACAGTCCTGTTTGCTGCTGCCTTCATCTATTTTGCACTCCTGCGCCTGCACAGGAATAAGCCATGATGATAAGCATCAGCTACTGTTTTTGTTTTAAAAAATTTATATAATAAGATAATGTTATTCTCATAGCTTAGTCTAACTACTTATCATTTTCCATAAACTAGGCAAAGTGCTGGGCCATGAACTTACACTCAAAATTGTTAGGTAGGAAAATATAATTAAAAAAAAAAAGCATGTGTCTTCTGCCACAAAATTGTCACCATAAAGGTCTAGGTAGAAACTTGTTTACTCCTAGAATCACAGAATGGTTTCAGTTGCAAGGGACCTTAAAGATCATCTCATTCCAACTCAACTGCCATGGGCAGGGACACCTTCCACTAGACCAGGTTTCTCAGAGCCCTATCCAGCCTGGTATGAAATACTTCTAGGGATAAGGCATCCACAACTATTCTAGAAAACCTTTTCCAATGTCTTACCACCCTCACAGTCAAGAATTTCTTCCTAATATCTAATGTAAACCTACTGTCTTTGTTTTCCCCATTTAATTAATTAGTTTTTAAAGTATATGCAGAAAGATACCCTATTACCACTTTGTTACAAACTTTTCTCTGTACTTCTCATACTCTGGCATTTCCTGAAAGTGAGAAACAGCCGGTCTGGGAGCAGCAAGGGGAAAGGGGGCAGCCAGCATCCTGATGAGAGGACAGTGCTGTCCCTCAGCCCTGGAAGATCACTCACAATACAGGTGGGTGCTCTGTCAAAAAGTTTGCCTGGGTTTTTTTCCAGAAAAATATCCTTAAAACCTTTGAGGATATTTGGTTTCAGTTGAGACAAATAAACATTCTCCCATGGGAAAAAAAGAATGTTCCAGTGGAAGATTCACAGCTGGCTTTAGTGTTATGATAATCCAGTACCTTTTTACTGTGGATCCACAATTTGTTTGCTTTTCCAAGCCTGACTGTTTTCCCACCTCTTTTCCCTTATATTCTGTCACGTTCATGTTTATCAGTTACGCACAGAAATAAAACTGTTTTATAGTGAGTACCTTCATTAATGTGCTTTAAACCCTGTTGACTTTAAAATGATCCACTCCAAAGCTCCAAAGGCATTTTCGAGATTAAAAGTATCATTCCCTATTTAGCACAAACAATGTGAAGGCACCAGGTAGAAGGCAGAGATAGGGGAAAGCCATTTCCAAAGCTGAAAGGGATTCAGGAGATTTAGCTATAGCCTATCTGGCTTAAAATAAAGTTACAGCCCTGTCCTTTCCTATGGCTTATGTCTCTGAGAGCAAATGCCATTAAAGCCATACAGAAAGGCATCACAACTTGTTCTGAATCACTGAAACTTGACGACCAGGAAAATAACACAAACTAATGCATCCCTCCAGTTCTTTAGTGGATTATTTTTTTTGGCCTCCATTTGGGCAGCGAATATTGTGAAAGGGAAGCTGTGCAGGAGGAGGAGATGTCTCTTGGCACTGGATACACATCTTGACGGTATTGTCAAAATTTAAAGCTTGCCCTTTCTCTGAGGATTCAGGTATTTTTCTTAAGGCACTAGGTGCCATTTAAGCTTTCGGATGTTTTAAATCAACTTTTCAACATGTACCAGAATGATTTACCTCATTCACCTCTGATGAACCTTAAACTTAGTTCTGCACATTCACATATCCAAACTGCCTTTGCTTTCAAGTTCAGTTTCCCTTTTAGTAAAAAAAAAAAAAAAAGGCAAATTATTAATTTTTATATCAGACTGTACTGGGTGACTTGCATACTTGGCCCAGCTTTGCTTCATAGAAGTCTCCCTTCTTTTTTTTTTGTTTGTGGAATAAACTGGCTCATGGTCTTTTCTGCAAGCCAGAGTGTTCCAAGTTCCCAGAAACTCCTGCTTCTCTACAACTTGATTCCAGGTGCCCATCAAAGCTGTTCCATCATACCCCTGTACAGCTGGACAGGGGAGAAGAAATATATTGAAAGCCTCATGAACTGAAATAAGAACAGGAAGAAATGATTCAGCAATTGCCATCACAGGCAAAACAGATGTAACTGGGAGGGTTATGATAATAAAACTAAATCTTAAAAAAAACTTTCCCCCACTTTCCATCCTTCCAGGGCTTAACTTTACTTCAAAATTTTTTCCCTGTGCCCTGAGCACTGCAGGGGAAG
>VWZD01001387.1:937276-979818 GCA_013396695.1 Sakesphorus luctuosus | reverse complement strand
TTTTCAGCCTTTTCATTTCTTTCCCTTTCCCTCTTAGCAGTTTATATGTGCTTTATCTGAAATCCATGGGAAGTATTCCACTCCTAAATCCAGGTTCTAGTCAGATTTCACGAAAACATTAGGCTGGACTAATCAGAGCCACCAACAATAAAGTTTCCCACTCATTTTGTATCACCATACTACGAATAGATACAAGTAATTCCACATAAATATGGATACACACCCCTATTAACTGTAAATGTAGACAAACATGTCAGAAACCGCTTTTAAAATCCTTCCTGTTTTTGAAAAAACTTTGAGAAAACACCACAACTGGGTTTCATTTCACTTTTGGATGACTCCATCCTGTCAGAGCTTTTTTCTGCCATGCATTCACATTATTTTTTCAGATGATAGGAGAGGGAGCATTTATCTTCCCCACCCCTGCTGAAAGGCAAGCGACACAAACCCATCTATCTGCTTAGTGAAAGCCGAACTGTTGCTGTTTTATTTATTCCTGTAAAACTCATTCCATCTCTCCATTTTAGCTTGTCTCTGAAAGGAACTACCCAGGAAAACTGCTGTATCCAGATAGATGAGGACAATATCACAGTGCACATTTCCACAGATGTCATTTTTCATCACTTAATTGGAGACAGTTATGTCCCAGTGCTCAGATGGCTTCGTGTTGACAGTAAAAAATAGCGACAGCATCACAAAACTCCGTGACAAACTGCATCGTGTACCAATTAGCAAGTCTTACCCTGCTTCTGGTATGAAGGAAATGAAAGATCCAGATAGAAATGATCCAGTTTGTTTGGGGGATGTGGTTGTAAAGATGCTTTTCCCACCCTCTGAAGCTGTAACTGAGCCCTAGAAATGCCTGTAATGAGACCTCACAGGGACCACTTTGTTCTTGAGCCTTATCATCGTGTAGGGCCTGGGCATCCTCTGCTCCTTCTGCGCTGGAGCCCTGGTTGGGCTGCACAGGAGCTGGAGGGCGGAGCAGGAACACTTTGCCAGACACTTCATCACTAATGAAATCAGAATTTATAGGAGCAGCAATCCCTGCCCATCCTAAATCTTGGGCTTAACGAATTGGGAAGGCAAAGCAGAGCCAGAGATGGGTTGGGAAGATGCTGCTGAGGATGAGAGTGATGAACAGGCTGGTTCAGTGCGGGCAGTGATTTAAAATATCAATGCAGGAGAAAGGCAAGCATTTCTGTACAAAGAGAGCCCAAGTATGTCCAAAAATACCTCCTCGGTGTGTGGGGTTTCCTATTTCAGCCTGAAGAGCCAATGAACATAGAACTGGAGGTAAGAGAGATCTCAGCAAAGCAGCTGAGGGGGTGTGCAGGTTCCAAATGGAGCTGAAAAGCTCCTGTTCAGTGTTTATACCACGTCACTGGAGTGAATCACAAAATTACTGTCTGGATTTGATTGCTTTAGTAATCAACATTGTACTGCTCAAAATACCCAGACACACACAAATCTGTCCTGGAAAATAACCATGATCAGAACTGCATGGGCTGATTTCAGCTGAAGGAGAACTGATCCATGAACTCCTTGGTGATGCTCTCAGTCTTTTGGGAGGCAGCAATTTGAGAGCAGAATGAAATGAGGACAGGCCATAGAGCAAAGAGACTTTCCCTCGACTAACTTCTAACAGGAAGGTAGTGAACCAAGTTCTCATTGCTGCTCCCAGTTAAATCAATGATTTCTACTCTTTTATCGAGTCATAACCACCCTGGCTGTTAGATGATAAATAGGCTTAGGGGCACTGAATGATGAATGTGACCCTGGCTTGAGGATAACTGGAAACAGGCTGTTTAAAGCCAGCAGAGAAGCATTTTATCATTTGGCTTCCCAGCTCATTTCCATTTCCTTTGCTTCCTGTGGCTGGGGCAGGGCATTGACAGGGCAAGCTCCTGTTTTGTGCTCACTGGCTCTGCTCCCACTGCAGCCCCCTGAGCCCTCCCTCAGCCCACAGGAAAAGGCTCCTCTGCCTTCTTCACAACTTTGTGATCTGGAGGATGAAGAGTGCAATTGCTCAGGGACGTTGGAATAGGGATCAAAAAAAGTTTTCCAATAACAATTTAGGAAAGAAATAAGTCAAAACAATTTCTGTATCTATGCAGGGATTCTCCAGTTTTTCACTGCAAAGTGAAAGGGGCTTAAAAGCCAACAAAGCAAGAAAGGGAAAAAAATTAGGCTCATTTCCACCTTCCAAGGAGGGGAACAGCCACAGCCAATTCATTTTTTCCACAATTCTCTCTCTCTTTTTATAAACATCATGCTACAAAGTTGACTGTGTTACAAGCATTTCTTCCCTGGATTTGGGGTTGATTCCACAGTACTTCTGTAGTTACCTGTGTGCCCATCCTGCTTGGGTGCTCAATGTTCCTGTGCAAACAAGCAATCTCCTAAAATATGGTTCTCTTCTCCTGCAAGGCCACATCCCTCTTCTCTCCCTGTTTGCAGAGCTACACATGAATTTATGGCCTTTATGGAAGTTGTTTTGTATTGGAGCTTCGGTGGCTTGCCCGTTTTCTTCCTTGCCCTCCTAGAAAAAATATAAAATAAATTAAATTTCCTATCAAAAGGCTTTTCCTATCCAAAACTGATTTGAGTGAAATGGACTTTATATGACTCTGGGCTTGTGTAACCCTTGCTAAATGTCTTTCCATGTTGATGAGCTAAAACTCCTGGCCCAGATCCCAAGTTTCTTCATTATGTCTTTGTTCTGCAAACACCATCAGTATCAAAGAGACTCTGCCTGACCACAAGACCTTGGTTTATCCCAGAAGAGCAAACAGTGCTTAAGTGCAGAGTAAGGGCTGAACCCTTTAACGTTTTGTTTGCTGATATTGATCTCTTTGCACCCAAAGACATTTTTCTGCTCTGCATTAGAGAGTGAATCATTGTTAACTAATGATTAGTGGAAAGGCACTATCAGAGTTTCTACCAAGCCTCCAGTGATCCCTGCAAGGGAGATAGGAAGGGTTTGCCTACTCCTTTGTGTTAAACTGGAGTAGCAATGCAGCATCTACTGGAGGTTGAGCCCTACAATGTATTGTATTGCAGCTACTTGTGAGTAACTGCACTCAGCTCTAATTGATTTTGTTTCCTTCCTCCAGGCCCATCCACACTTATTCTGCAGAACTTGATCTTTCTAACAGGAAATAAAATCATGGAACCCCCTATCTCCTCTTTAACTTGCCACTTCCATATTGATTTGAATTGAGTTACTGAGTTTGCAGGAGTGGCAGGAGAAAAGGCAGATCTGCAAGAAGCCAAACACTTTATGAACAACAACAGATACATAAAAATAATACAGAACAGTCCAATTATTCCATCTCCAAACAGCCTCACTTCAGGAAAAAGGGAAGAAAAGAAGAAGAAGAAATTGGAGGGGTTTTTTCATAATACACTGGCTGTACTCTGCAAACATCACTGAGTTCTATCTCTCTCCCCAGAGCTGTTTCATGGACATAAAGATACCTTTTTCTGCCTGGCTTTGATCATTTTTAACACAAAATTTGTTCTGTCACTTGAAATGGGCCAAATATTTCCCTGCCTGTGGAAAGAGGAGACTTTCACACAACCAATTTGTTGCCAACAGAAGGGACCACAGTCTGGATGACCAAATTAAACCCAGCCTTCAAGAAGCTGATACATCTGAGGTGTTGGGCAGCAATTCATTCAATTGTCTCCTCCTTTTCCCCTCTGTTGCCAGTGAAAGCCTCCAATTCTCCACCCTCCAAAATTACAGACAAATACAAATAACAGCTGCTGCTTTTGTGCTCTGAATAATTCATGGCAGCTCAGTTTCAGGTTTGTAATGTTTTTTAAATCCTGCAACACATGGAGAAGGACAATTCCACTGGAGGATTCCTTGATTTTCAACATGCAGAATGGAAAGACATTTTTGAAATTATTTTTTCTTATGAGGAGCCTTTGAACTCATGTTGAGATATACAGTCAGGAAACACTCCCTGGAAAGACTTCAGCTAACAGAGGGTTTGTATGTAATGCATATTTTAAAACATTAAAACCCCAGCAAACTGATTTCTGGCTTATTTGAAAGCCTGGGGCTGGTAACCTGGCACTTCCCTGGGGTTGGGGAAGAAAAACCACCAAATAAATCTCAATCTAAACAAAGTTATTGTGAAATACGACAGAAAAATCAAAAAGAGCAACTCAAGCCTCATTTTTCAGCAGCTCCTTTTTGTCAACATCAACCCTGGATTCAGAAAATCACTTCAAGCAGAACATTTGCCTTCCAGTACGTGCTTAGGCACCTTTCTTGCCACATGTTTTTTGCTAAATCCATGGAGTTAAGGAACCACACCCCGTGATGTGCGAAGGGATGGAATCAGGGAAAAGTCCAAATCACCAGGTTCTTTTTTTAGCTCAGGTCCCTAAAAAGCCCAGGAAGAACCAATTACATACCCATGTCCTCATTCTGTTATTGTGAAATATTCCCTTTATCCTTTCTCAGCTCATTACAACCAAATTCGACCACATTAATTTGTTCAATTCATTAATTACAGCCAAATGTCTCCGGGCATCTTCAAAGGCATTGAGGCCACGCTGGTTCCAGTGGGCAGCCTGGGACATCAGAGGTTCCCCTCTTGGTCCTCTTTCCATCAGAGCTCAAAGGGCTGAAAACCCACAAGAAATCAAACTTCCTTAGCTCCAAGCACTTTGGGAGCAAAATCTTTCCTTTAGAGCTTGAGGTGGAGCAGGGAGAGGTAATTCCTCTCTTTGTACTCTGTTGGTGAAAGGCAAGTACATCTAATTACAGCATGAAAAGGAGCTCCTGTAGAGGAACCAAGGAAAGCTGCTTTTGGATAATCAATGCACTGTTCAGAGCCTGAGGGCAACATGTTCTTACAGCTCCTCAGATGGTCTTGACACAGACAACCAGCTTCTCTGGCATGGGAGGGAGGCTGTTGGATCAGGAGATGTGCAGGGAAGAATTTTGATTGAGGGTACAGGGGTGATAATTAAATTACCAGTGATCAAATAACAATGAGCCGTCTCACCTGGTAGTTTGGTTTGTTTAAAATCAATACATCAATAAATAAATAAGCTGTGCACTTACGTTGGAATGAAACACCCACAGATGTTTCTTATTTCAGTCTATGTTCTTTTAACTGTCTCTGTTTGCAGGTTGGGATGATTTCAGATTGTGTTCCAGGAAAAAAAATCCAAACCAAATCTCATAAATAGGAAAATAAATTAATCATTTTTCCATTTAGTTTCTACCCATTTGCAATGTCTGTCTCTCTTTTTTTCCCCCTCTTTCTTTTCCAGTAGATTTTCTACCCCAAGACCTTTGCTTTTTTACAAACCCAGGAAACATCAGGTTTGGGCACCAAGGTGGGCATCAGGCACAGGTTGGCCTTGATGGGCTGGGAGGGCTTTTCTGTGATTCTGTGGGATCCTGCTGGCCACAAACTCCTTTCCCCTTCACAAGGAAAAGCTCCCTAACGTTGTCCTTACACAGCCTTAATTTGTTTAGGATTTTCCCCTCTCTTTTGCAGAGGTGAGAAGCAGCAGCCCATTTGCAGGGGTTTGTCACATCCCCATCCCTGATTAGACCTTGTACGCGCCACCAGCCAGCCCTGAGAGCCCAGTGAGTGCTGGCTGGGCATGTTCTTCCATGATCAGCTCATTGCCCTTTGGTTCTGAGGTCAGGGAGGGAGAACACGATCTCTGTGCTGTCTCTGAGCTCATACAATGACCCAAACTCCCCCCAAGGGCAGGAATGGGGTGAGTGACTGAAATGATCCCGTCACAGGAACAATCTGCACATGACATTTGGTTGTGTATCTGTGACTCACCAATCAGCCACCAGAGAAGGGAAAATGAACACGATTTCCTTCACTTGCTCCTGGCTCACATAAGTGAGGGTTGGCATTTTCTGGGGGGTTCTGCAGTTCAGACATTAAGTGCCAGCCCCAGTTTGCCCACAGTGCTCTGGGCAGCTGTAAATAAACTCTCCTATTGCAATGTATAAAATCTCATTTTAAAATGTCAGTTTTCCTGCTAAGATACATCCTTTCTTTGCTTTGTTTGTCTGTTAAATACACTGATCTAAAGACATACAAAATTAAATAATTAGCAATTTGCTTTCACCAAAAACAGTGCTGGGAGAGGAAAATGAATAAAACAGAATGTATTTCCTTTTCTTGATATTAGATAATGAAAAATTTTACTATGCCTTTGAAATGCACAGCCTTCTTATTTAAAAATTAAAACAAAGTCAGGCCATCTGATGAACTGTTTCACCTCTGACAGCTGCTTCACTGGGCAAACTACTAAGTATTTTTTTTCCTGGTAAGGAAAACAATGAATTAAGTTTACAAAAATGAAAAAACCCAAATTATTACAGAAATCCTTTTCAACATCCTGGCTGTGAAAAAGGGTGCTTTCATGCATGATCACAGAAAATATTCATGTCTTGGTTGCTGGTTAACCCGTTTCTGAGGGACACTTATTTATAATTGAAAAAGAATGGATCGAAATATAATTTAATAAAACCACCTATTAAGGAAACAAGGAGCTACAAAGAGAGAAGCCCTCCTGAATGTAATTAAAGTCTTATTGAGGGAAGTTCAGCTGTTTATCCACATGCAAGAAAGCAAGTGGCAAAATTCAGCTCAAGTTCTGTGTGTGATCAGTGCAATAGAAGACAGAACGAGCCTGAATCGTGAAGCTCAGAGAGATGAACAGAGAAATCAGGCAAGAGACTTTAGAACTCTCACTGCTGTTGCGAAATACATCATTCTGTGCACACCAACCCCCCCAGGGGGCTTCTGCCTCCTACTCATCAGGATGAAAAAGCCTCTCAGAATGTTGCCAGAGGCTGTTCATCCTCCTGGTGACGGCTGGGAATGCCTGGCATTGGTTTTTCCTGGTTGGGGGGTAGGGAAGGACTTTGTGCCCACACCAGAAATTCTCACTGTCTACCCAAGCCTGGTGGGATCTGGGGGGACCCTGCACACCCTGCCTTGGCTCAGCCTTCATCCCTCTGAAGGGATAAAGCTCCTGGAGCTCTCTGGTTTGATCCCAGATCACCAAGTCCAACTTTGAGCACTCCCCACCTCCTCACCCCAAGCAGATAGTTCTGTTAATGACTGGATACAGCACAGGATGGACATCCCTTGAACTGCAGCAAAGAAGAATGAAAAGCCTAAACAGAATTATCAGACAGGTTATTTCTAAGGACTCAGATCTCATTAGAAAAGACAAGATTTTGTTTTGGAAAAATTACAGTTTATTGTAAATTATAGATAAAATATGGTCTTTTATCATCTTGATTTTATAGACAAAAGAAATGCCAAGTAGAAAGGGAATGTTGGCAGTATTGCTGCTTGGAAATCTTGGTATTTTCAAGAGCTCAAATACTTTGTCCTGTTCTGAAGTCCATGACTGAAGGCCACAGATCTGATAAAAAAATTAAATAAATGAGTTACATCATTTACAGTCTTAGAAGCTGAATTTAAGAGAGAGACAAGACATGACCTGATCACTGATATCACCAATTCGTGGAAATAAATTGAAGAGTGGAGAGCTTTCAGCTTTGCTGACAAAGATTTAAGTAGCTCTGTGAAGAGAGAAGGCAAATTTATTGCAGAGATTGGGTGTATTTTTAAAAGTATCCTCCAAGGCAATCCTGAATCCTAAAGCATTTTGTTGGAGGAAATGATGGGCTGACTGATCATTGAAAATTATATGAATGGCAATGGTAAATATTTAGAGAACACCAGCTTGGAGCAATCAGAATCACTCAGTTCTTTGAACACAAAAAATCATTTTGACAAGAAAATGAATTTTCGGGAGATGTTTCATTTTGACTTTTTCTAAATGAAGTGTTTTGACTTTTCATTTAAAATTACAGGTGTTTCTCTTTGAATTAATCATTTTTTCAAAGAGAAGTAATACAGTAACAAATATGTCATGTTGAAGAAATTTTTCAACAATTTTCCACGTTATTTTGCCAGAAGCAAAAAAAAATAAATTATAAAAACCAAGCCAGCATGAAATCAGTTCACCTCTTGCCCCCTTTGCCACATTCCCTGGCACATTCACATACCCAAGGACAAGAAATGTTTAATGAGAATATTTTTAAGAAATATCATTATAAGCATATTTGTAAAATGGTGGTAGAAATAAGGTAAAGATGGATGATTTGCTGGCACTTCATGGCCTTAACAGTGTCCAAGCCCAAGCCCTGGTACCTCTGACACAGTTTAGAGGAGAAACCCACACCATGGTTTGGGTTTTATCCCCTCCTTAGGCTGAGAAGGTGTAAAAGGGGCAAGTTCAGAGTCCAGGGACTGACAATTCCAGGTCATCCCTGTAGGACAACAAAGATGCTAAAGGTGAAAATCATAGTAATATTTACTTGTAGAGTTGGGGGTGTGGGGGGGTTACTGTTATTTATTTTTGTGAAAACATTGTCCAAAAGGAACTAATCCCTACGCATCCCATTTTTAGGTGGGAAATACTGACCCTTGTAGGTTTTGACTCGTCAGAGCTGCTGAGCCAGAGGGGCAATTCTGCCACCCTTCTCTCTGTAACCTTGCAGTGGTTCCAACCCCAAATTTGCCAGAGTTAAAACTAAATAGATGTTACCTAATCCTAAAATAATCATGGCATTAAAATCTGCTTCCCAAATACTGCAGATTTCAGAGGTCAGGACCCCATCCATGTACAAAGTTCATTCTAAACAAACCCCTCAGAATGTTTTACTCCACCTGCTGTGGTTGTCACTCACCTTATTTTGTCCTAGTCATAATTTTTCCTTTCAGCCCACAAACAAGAGGGTTTTGACCTCTGCTGTAACACAATAAATTCACATTTCTATGTGCTTGCTCGAGCTGTGTGTGCACTGAATTTCTCCTTTGACACTTGTTTGATCACCATCAGAAATATAAAGAATAACTGTCTGTTTTTCTCATGCCTGGCAAGGGTATAAATGAGAGTCTTAAAAAAAAAAGCTAAACAACAAACCTGGAAAATAGCACTGTTTTAGTGCTGAACCATCAAACAGCAACTTGGAAAGGGACAGGAGTGAAGAATGGCAGGCTCTTTATTGCCTGAGTGAAGTTATTACTTGGTTAATATTTGGCTCTCTGTTCTTTAACCTCTCCTAAAGAGCAGCTTGGCTTTACTCATTGCTCTCTTGTGCTGGCAGAAGGAAACATATGAGGCAATGAAATACTGCTTTATGTCAGCAATAAAGAAAAAGGATATTTGTTTACGTGGTCATAACCCACACACACCTTAAAACTCTGTCCTGCAAATACCTACACAGGTTTCTAAATTCAAGTTTGGTTCCACTGATTTTAATTTTACAGCTGAAAACCAAAAGCTTCCTGCCATTAATAATGGGAGAATTGGACACAAACATGCAAAATCTCATCTTAAATAATCCCTAAATTCTGCCTAAATCCAGAATGTGCCTTAAAAGTGAAAGAAAAGAGATAGAAAACCTTTTTTTTTGAAAGCAGTACATGTTTTCCTCTCTTCCCCAGATTAATTTAGCACCAGCAGAGGCTTTTCATACACTGAGTGCAAACACCTCCACACACTCGAGGAAATGGTGTTATTTCCTCAGAGCACTCAGATCTGCCAGTCCTGGCACCAAGGTTTCAGCTTTGATTGAGTACTAAATGCCACAGACAACTGACAGCCATCTCGGGATGAAAAACCAGAAGTTTATTTGGGCTTTTTCCCCCAGTCGTGCTCACTTATGACTCTCATTGCAATGTGTGGGCTTTGCAGTGTCTGTGCCCTGCCCAGAGTCCCTGCAGGTGCTGGAGCAGCAGCAGCCTGGGCTCAATCACTTACTGATTAGAGTTCTGGCTCCTCTGAAGTGGCACCTTGTAGGCACAGCACAGTCTGGAGCTGCACCAGGAGAGAAATGAGCTGTTCTGCTGCCCCATCACATCCCCACCACCTGCTGAAGCTCCAAAGCCCCAGCTTGTGGCTGCTCTGAGCCTTGGGCCAAGCTCTGTCAGGGTCTGTGTAGGGATTCAGGTTCTGCAAAGATAAATTCGATAATAAATAGGCATGAAAAATAGTCTTGGACTGTTACCTGATCTCACAGCTCTGGTCACAGGAGCCGCAAAGATTCATTAAAGGAAACGTGTTTTGTCCACTCTGCACAGACAGAAAAAAGAAATAGAGTACCTGAAGTTTTTCTTAACTATTTAGTAAGACTTTTTTCCACCAGAGGCAGATTCATTTTTAAAAGAAAAAAAAACAACCAAAAAACACTCCATAATCTCCTAAGAATTTTGGAGACATCATTACTCTGGAAACGTTTCTTGTTGCATATTTCACTAGCAAAAGAAAATTATATCCTCCATTATATCAAACACATTTTGAAATCTTCCTAGAGCAGCTTTTCTGCTCTTCCTTTTAACAACGAATTGTCCTTTTGGTAGGGGGATCATCACTCTCCTGAAATGTCTCTTTTTTGAAATGGCAAACTCTGCCCAGACTCGTGGAACAATGAAAGAGCAAAGGCATGTTTGGAACTCTGTGTCCCACTCCACCCCCACAGGGCACAGAAGAGAAGCCACAATTTGACACATTCCCCTCCTTTTCTGCCCCAAAACCTTGAGAGGATGGTGAGAGATCTGAGCAGAGCAGGGTAAGAAAAATGGACTTGACTTGGCTGAAACACCAAACACACACTCAGGTGACTCCTGATGGGGTTGGTGCCTTAAGCAGCACCTCTGCAGTTGGTCCTAGAGAACAACAGCCCTGGGGCAGACACTGAGAGGTAAAAGAGGGGAAATAAATATTTTAAAAGTTCCAGTTGTTTAAAAAACACTGCTTGAATATTCAAATACTAAACAATGCAACATCCTCGTGAGATAAAGCAAATCAGGATAATTTTCTTAGGCTAGTTAATTACAAACATGTTAGACTGTGAAAGAGAAAAACAAAATTAAGTTTTAATTAAAGATATGAGGCAGCTGATGATATTCAGTGATAAAAATTGATAATTAAATAATGCTGTAATAATTATTAATTGCTTTCCTGTCTGTTCTTCTCTATCTGATCATTTCATTGAACCCTTCAGGATCTGTTTTTCTCTTCAGTCTGTCTG
Organism: Sakesphorus luctuosus; assembly: GCA_013396695.1. Taxonomy (NCBI): domain Eukaryota; kingdom Metazoa; phylum Chordata; class Aves; order Passeriformes; family Thamnophilidae; genus Sakesphorus; species Sakesphorus luctuosus. The sequence goes on along the minus strand of VWZD01001387.1, from coordinate 968,705 downwards.
TTCATCATCTTTGAAACCTTCCTGATGTTCTCAGCTTCTTCAGTAAAACTCAGGAGCAAAACTCAGCCTTAATAAAAATCCAGTGAAGCGAAATTTAATTACATTTCACTGGTGTCAACAGCATGAAAATGGAGATGAAATTTCACATTCAAATCATCAGCTGAACAAAGCTCAGGTACAAGTTAGAATTTACACACCAAAGGTCCTTCAGATTTTCCTGTAGGAGAAGCAAGAAAAGGCTGCAATAAATCAAGGCCTGGATGAGAGCAGGGTGGAAACAGAAGCTTGTGGTGCTTTCCCCTGGGAAAAAATAAGGGCTTCTTTTAATTTTATCAATGGCTCTCTGAAGATTTTAATGCTGATTGCTGAGAATATTATTTCTGAATCTGATGAACCTGAGGTTTAAGGTAGTGACACCCTTCATTGTGTGGTACCATGTTAATAAAACCCCCATAAATTGATAAATATAGAATAATTTGAATTAGACAAGCACTGCCTCATTTACCACACCAGTGCACATGAGTCAAGGACAGCTATAAAAAGCAAAAAGGGAAACCAAGAGGAGACTAAAACTTTTTGCAGGAAAATTATTCTTGGATCCAAATCAAACCCACAATCAGCACCACACGTGCATGTGGAGATCCCAGGTGAGAAGTTTAGGCTAAATTTTGTAATTATGTCCAGAAAACAATGAGTCCTTACACCCCTGTGTTCCTTTGTTTGTGCCTCCCTTCCATACTGGAACAATCCCACAAGTCCATGTGTGCTACAAATCCACTTCTCATGGTTTGCCCATAAAAACAAAGCATTGGTTGTGGTTTGTTCTGTTTCTCCTCCCCAAGACAAAACCAAATGCAAACAGTCAGAGTGTTTTGAACCACAAGCTCCCAGTATATTTCTCACTTCATAAAACCACTTCCCTGAGGTTACAAAGCACAAACAGCTTGAGGAAAACCACACTGTGTTTTATTTGGAGCACTTTTCTTCTTAACAAAATTAGTAGCAGATTTCATGTCATTTTGTATCGGGGGAAAACAAAATCCATTTGGCACCATTCAACCATTGCCTGTTGCAAAGCAGAGAGCAGTCTGGCAATCTGTATTTAATCAGTCTTATTGAATTTGCCTTACATTGAAATCAGTTTGTTATTGTCATTCTCCAGGAGGGTGGCTCTGCTCATGAAAGGTATTTAACCATCCATAACCTCCTGGCCCCATTTATTGCCAGAAACACTGTCAAGTGATGCCAAGAGTCATCTTGGCTGTGCAGGGCATGGTAAGTAGGTTATTACACTTGATTGTATCTCAGGAGGTGCCATCAGTACCCATAACAACACTCCTGCTTTCCATAATGAATATCAAATAACTGGTGCCATCATTTTGGCTGGGATACTCATCTGCTCTGAGTTAGTCACTGCGTGGACAGAGAGGGCTCAGCAGATCAAACCCACCTGAAACTAAACCAGCAGGAAGCAGGTTCAGAGCGGCTTTAGCAGTGGCAAGGAAACATGGGTGGATTTGGCCGTTTGATGAGTAGTTTGTCTGACAGTGCCCAGGGCAGAGAGGGGCTGCCCAAGCTGGCAGCTCCCAGGTTCTGCTGGAAGGCACTGCTGGCACCAGGACAGACCTGATGGCTGGGATGGTTCCTCACAGCGAGCTCCTCATCTTTTTCTACAATATCAGTTTGTTAAACTCTTGAGAGGAGACACCTGGATTAAAGAGATAACCAGGAGAGGATTCTTCTGCGGGTCTCTGCCAGGTTAATCTGGGTCTCCAGCAAGACCATTTCATTTCATGTGATCTGGCTTAGCAAGTCCTTCTTCTGCATTACCACATTCTCAACCAACCACTGACACAACTCACTAGAACAAAACCATGCAACGCAACCCTTTTCAAATCCCCTTCCTTAGAAGAAATGCATTGAGGCATCACACTCAGAGCTTCCATGGTCCAGCTTTAAGAGGGACAATCACAGCATCATGGAATGGACACGTCCTGCTCTGAGCTGGCAACGTTTGTCTTACTTGTGGAACACTTTGGCTTTCACTGCTAAAACTAAAACAGGGCAAAAAGCAACTTTAAAGAAGCTCTCCTCACTACCAGCAGCAATATCAAGGTGGGCCGTGGGCCCACATTCTGTGCCCACATCTGTACCCAGTGCTTGCAGTGGGCAGAGCTTAAAAGCCTCAGCACTAACCAGACCTCTCAAGGGGGAGGATTCCCCACTGATGACAAGAGGAAGGAGCTGCCCCAAATCCAGTATTTGCATTTCTAAACAGCAGCTGAGCTCTTTTCAAAGCATCTTCCCAGCTCTTTGACTTCTCCACAACACTCAGACTGTCAATAGGTCTCTGCCACAACTTGTCCTGAGGAGCTACTCCTGCCAGCAACAGAATTAGATCCTTAATATTTAAATACAGGAAGAGCAGTGGGTGTTTCTTTGGGCAGCAATCACATGCTGAAATCCAAGCTGTCGAGGCTTCTTGGCTGACTGAAATATTACCCCCATGTGCTGCTATGGCTTGTTCTAAGCAGTCAGAACAGAAGAAAATGTGGAATTGATGCTAAAACCTGTTAAAGTCTCCCTGCCATTCCTTGGCTGTGCTTTCATTGAACACATAAAGCGAGCAGGAAGCATTTCAGTGCCACGACCACAAAGCCAGACAGCAGCAGTGGCTCTGGTTCAGCTGCTGGCTGGGATATGGAGAAGCTGCTGCTGGCAATGGCTTCATTTTTCTTTCTGTTCTCCAGCTTTGAGTAATTCCAATGGAAATGGTGAGGAAATCCAGTCTCAGATTCCTGTGTGCCAAACAGCACTGCTAATGATCTGGTTGCAAAATGCATTCCTTGCCCCATTTCAGGAGGAGGGGGGTTCATTAGGGAAGAGGCTGCAGCACAGTGACAGTCATTAAGTTTTGCCTCTGACTTGTGTGCTTGGCAAAATTAGAAGTCAGTCTGCCCAAAAGGCTGCTCTGGGGTTCTTTATGGATTTGCAGAAGTTCTTAGATACTTCCTTTGGCTTTGTATTCTGAGGTGAATATGATACATTAAAGGTTGAGGCAGTGATTCAGTTCATCAGTTTGGTGTTTCGTCTGCTTGGGGTGATTTGGTTCTGACCAAACTCTCTGAGAGTAACCAAGTAAAGCATGATGGTTTTAAACTTCCCAAGGTCAAGGAAAAAAATCTATTCATAGAATAGAATCACAGAATCATTTAGGTTGGAAAAGCCCTCCAAGATTGAGTTCAGCCTGTGGAGGAGGTGGGACAAGGGTGCTGGGGCTGAGGGGTGGCACCCCAGGCTGGGGGGGAGGGAGGGCTCGTCCCTAAAAAGCTCCTATAACCTTAAAGTGGACAAAAATAACCTGACATTTCCACTGGCCATTTGTACCCATCTCTTTTGTTCCCAAAGGTTCCTTCTGCTTTTGTGCTTGGGAAGGGACTCCCTCTCCTGCCTCTCTCCTGAAGTGCCAAGGCTTGTCCCATCAGCAGAGAGACCTTTGTCTCAAAGCCCTCAACACCACAAATTTATTTCCTATATCGCACTTCTTAGCACTCTGTTGACTTTTTCCCACCAAGGCAAGGCAAGAATTATTTTGCCTTGCTGGATATTAAAAAACTCCCCACAAAACCAGTAAAAATCACCAGGCAAATATAAGCAACAAGGGGAGAAATCAGAAGAGCGTGTAATGCGAATCATTCCTCTCAAGGAAATATGTGCCTTTCTTAGCACAAGACGTTTCTGTGCCATAAATTAGCTGAGGATTGGCAGCTGAAGCCTTGTTTAGTGGCAGCTTTACATGACAACCACAGCTAATGGCCTGAAAGAAATGACTGAGCTAAGCAGAATTTTCTGAGCAAATCGATCAAATTGAACATTTGTTACAGTGCCTTTTAAGACAGGTAAAATTAAAAAAAAATAAAAACAAAAAAAAAATCAAACCCCCACCAACCCTGAGGCATCTCAAGGTATCCCATGGCTCCAACACAGAGAACCAAAGCCATGGAATTCCTAGCAGAGTAAATATGCTGAGGTGTCACTGCAGTCAAGTTATAGCACAGATTTAGTCCCCCCAGAGGGACTGGAGCTAAACTGGTCCTTAATGAGGTAAAGTGGCCCCAGAGCAGTGATTCTGATAAGAAATGAAATGTGTTGATAAGCACCTCTCCTCTGCCTCTGTGCCCCGTCTCTTCCTGCTTTCTATCTCTCTCTGGCTAATTCTCTCTCAGCCAGTCTGGCAAAGCTGATCCATTTTTGATAGGTGGTCAATTTACCATCAAACCGGTTTCCTTTTCCCAACAGGTAATTGCTTTTTAGCAGAATGAATTTTTCCCCCACGAATATGATGACAGTTTCCTCTGAAAATATATTTTTCATAACCAACTTTATGTATATGAAAAAAACCTGCCTGCTTCAGATCTGCAAGGTTTTCAAAGATGAAAATGAACATCTCCTTATATTAATATTCATTTCTTCAGTGGAAAGATCAGGGTCATTTTCTGCACCAGCTGCCTTGCAATATAAATACATTTTTTTCAGAGAAAAATCTGAAACTTGTTTCTGGACACTGCTATAGAAGTTTTTCTGAGAGAGGAGGGGAAAAAAAAATCTGTTGTTTATTATTTTTTATAATTTGCACAGAAGTAGCTCTGAGAACCCAACGGTTACTGAAGAGGCATTTTAACCGTGACAGTGCTCATGTCTCATGATCTGCCTTAGCCTGAATGATTTTTAATTACAGAAATTATACCTGATGACTCAACTAGGTGAAAGAAAATGACTTGTTTAAAAACTTATGGAATAGCCTGACCTGGAGGTGTCCAAGGAACGAGTGGACGTGGCACTCAGGGCTGGGGGACAAGGTGGGCATTGGGCACAAGTTGGACTTGATGATCTTGGAGGGCTTTTCCAACCTAAATGGTTCTGTGTGAAATTTTGCATGACTGCTGAGGTTTATATGCAGAGTTTTGACAGCACCAAACTTAAATTAAACTGGCATATCAACACTTCTCAAATTTCAGGACGCTGCTTTTCCTTTCTCTGCATAACGTGTGCCAGAACTTAATATCCTAAAGTCAAGTTGTTTAAAAAAAAAATCCATGAAGAGTTGACAAAATATGACTTTTAGATCAACATCAAAGGTTTCTGAGTGCTCTAATTTTTGAGATTTCAAAGCACTCATCTGGTACAAATTTACCAGCTGATTTCTAAGTGTGTTTGGAAATTTGCCCAGTTCTTCCAGGCTGAGAAGGTCCAACAGTCTAATTTAAGTCAATGCTTTAAAATCTACACTTTTCCCTGTGCTCTAGTGTGGAACTGAGAGGATGAGGGAAGCATAGGGGTGTGTAAATGAGGGGGGTTCTGAGTAAAAGACTACACTTGGGAGGGAAAAAATCTCCAACTAGAAGACCAGCTCTGGACTTATAAAAGGTGACATGTACTACCCACTGAGGGAATTGTGAACATTTTTCATCATCAATCAATGCCTTTTTTATTCTCTCTCAGTGTTTTCTCAGAAACAATCTCCACTCTCCAGGCCTGCATCATCTGTGATGTTACAGGAACCCAAACCCTTCCAGTTTAGAAGCAATATTGTTGCCAAGGAGTCCCTGCCAATAACAGACACAATAACTCCTTCTCCCTTATGCCCTCTGCTGCAGGCAACTACCAGTGTTATTCTTATTTTCAGTCTGGGCTTCTGCGACAGGAGAGGGGGAGTTTGTAGTTTAGCCAGGAAAGTGCAGAGACATCCCAAGATAGAGATAAAGTGGGAGGACACTGTCCATGGTCCTGGATGAGTAGCCTGTTTTCCAGGGGTGTGGAATCCCCCTGTATTTATGCACAGGGGTCAGTACACTTGATCCATGACACTCCTCTGACCACCCCATCTCCCCCAGTGGTCAGAGCAGCTCTCCAGGAGGGACAGATACCCCATTGTGTGCCCCCTGTGTCACTCCAGCTGTCAAGGGCAAGCTTATTCCTGAATTGAGACTTTTAGCATTCCTCCTAAAGTCTTTTTTCATCAGTTATAGCTCCTGACAGGCCTGTTATCCATTTATTTGCCCCAGTTTTGGTCTTCAGGGAATTTCTGTGCCAGTTAGTTCCATGGCTTAATTACTCAGTGCGATGGGCTGTTCCTCCAAGACACTCCTGGATGTTTTCTCCACAGCAATTGCTGGTAGGTGACTTTATACGCTCCCAGACTATCAATCACACCCAGGGGACAGTGTCTGAGTATGCAAAACCACACAGAAAATCAAAGGCTGGCCTATAAATACCTGGCCTGGGCTATTTTCTGTCATCCATCTGTCTTGTACTGCAGGATTTTGGTTGCCTCAATGTCACCAGTTTCTCTCTGTATTTATGGCTTTCCTTGGAATGTTATTTCACGCCCCTTTCCCATGAAAAACCTGCTGTTTCAGTGACTGGGAAGTCTTCTGCTCCTTGCAGGAAGTTTCCTTCCTAGACAAGGGGTTAATTGAGGAGATTGCACACAACACGTGCCCCAGCCTGTTCTACATTAAAGTAATTAACCTTGGGCTCGAGACAGCACATATGAGCAATTTGTTTGCACATGATTCTTCAACTAAGAGTCTTATTCCTGAGTGTCTGACAAGCTTTGAGAATTGCTCCTTAAATCTTAACTTCTAGTCCTCCTTGTCTCCAGAGCTGGAATACAATATGGGAGAAGATCGCCTCCCTTTTTTACAGTGCTCGATTGAGACACTTCAATTGAAACAAGAGCAGCCAGACTTTGGCAGATGCTGTTCCAAAATTGTCATGGGTGGTTATTCCTTACACAAATTCTGCAAGCAGCTATTTTACTAAAATGTTTACCATTCTGTCCTACATGTGCTGGTGGCAGAACTGCTTGAGGTTTTTTTTATGAATTAGTNAAAAACAATCCCATTTCTTTAACAAATGCATTATTCAGAAGAATATTTGTTAAATTATCTATTCATCTCCATAACAAAATGAATAACTTTGAAATCCTTGTTCAACTACTTATTTAAAAATACCACAAAAGTCCAGCTAATCCACTATTTGATGATAATTACTCTCCTAGCTGTAGATGAAAGCAACAAAAGAAAGACACAGTTCCTTTGACAGCTTAATTCTCGTGTCTCGGTACCATCCTCAATCTAAAGCTCAAAGATACCAAAGTAAAGCAAAGCACAATGTGAATTCTTATCATGTCCAACACATCCTTTAAAAGAAGGCAATTTTTATCATCAGCCAGAAAAACTACCCCATGGTTTACTCCACCTTGCAGGACTAAAATCCCAGGGTGGATTTTAAAAGGGATTTGTGTTTCGGATCAGACGAAGAATTAATTCATTTTTTGTTAGGGTAATTGTTACATTCATCTTAGATTTCTTGTCAGATGAGACTAATTCCAAAAGGTGTACATTTATTAGTCTGTCTGTGTTACAGCCTCTGGCTGCTTTTATTTTATTTAGATGAAACCCAAATAAGACAGAAGGAAATAAGTATTAAGGGCAGCTTATGCTATGAACGAATTAAGGAGTTTCAAAGAACCATATTGCACCTGAGTTTATAACAGGATGTTTTAAAGTGAGTCTTCATATTATTAAAAATTATTCCTCACATTCTTTATAATATCTAGAAAATTGACTCAGCTATTGATGCTGTAGTTTTTATGCTTTGATTGTTTAATTTACTGCCTGAAAGGAACCCAGAAGTCTGATGGCACCTTGTAACAGAACACAGCAAAGTGGATGGACTATCATTGCCAGTTATTGCAGAGCATGTTCCAGAAGGGACTGAGAAGTAATTTTGAATTTAATATACCAGAAATGTAATTAAATTAGTATTATTACTATCGTACCCCACGGGCAATTCCTATGGATTGTTCGATGCAATTGTAAAGCAGAGTTGGTGGTTCCCATGATCTCTCTCAGGACATCAAGGCAGTTTCAGTAATTCACAGCTCTCAGGATAAACTTGTGTGCTAATTCCAGTCCACAGACAGTCCTGTTAATCAGGTTCAGAACACTTCAGAGATTTTGGAATCTTGCCCTGATTGCAAAATCAATGGCAATACTGTCTGTCTGTCAAACCCGGGACACACTTGGTCAATATTACAGTCAACAAAGCAGCAAATGGAATAACCCCCCACTTTTCATTCTGGCTTAGCCACAGGAAGAGCCTGATTGGTTTTAAGTAAGGCTTTGTGTGGCACTTGGCTCTCCTCACCCAGAACAAGCTCCAGCAGGTTCCACACACAGTTATGGAACTGAGTAACCTGAGCCTGTTGCACAGGGGTCAGGGGGATATTGTGCCTGTTCCACACCAAACCCATTTCCTCACCATGGGACACTCTGCCCTTTACACCTCAGCAAAGGCAGAGGCTTTGGGAGAGCCACTGAGGAGCCTGGAACAGGATGTGCCTGACGCTGGTCCAGAGGAGACTGCACATGATTCTTGGAGTGGTTTTTTGAGTGGTTGGGTGGTTCTTGGGCTCCTCCTCCTCTCCCTTTATTCCATTGCACCTTCTGCTACAACAGAAACATTTGTCTGTGAAATTGTAACACTGAAAGGCTGAACATTCTGAAAGGGAAAGTGAATAGATGAGTTTCTGAGATAATTGTTTTAAGTGTTCCCCTTTGTATGATGAAGTAGTGGAGTAATTTCATTGGAAGGTCAGTGAGCAAAGAAAAAGGAAGACAAGCACAAGTAGAAAACTATCAGCACAGGGTTTTGAAACTGCTACTAATTGAATATTAGGAGAGGGAAAGGGAGAGAGAAATTTTCCATATTGGTTCTGATAGAGACTGGAGAACCAACAGGATGGAATTGTCTCCATTTCAAGTGAGTACCACTCCATTTTCATACAAATGCCTGCAAAGGAGGTATTACAAGTTTACAGATTTCCAGCAGGTTTTGCACTTGAATACAAAATATTAACATTTACAACCAGCCAGCCCCAAATGCAAAATATTAACATTACACATGAATAAGTCCTGGGCACTAATTTTCTTTTTTAATCCTTTGAACACAAGTTCTCATCTATTTTGTTAATGTTTCTCTCAGCACAGATCTCCACCTCTGAGCCCTTTAACTGTGAGTGTTCAGTGCTCTCTTGGTTGGGAGTTCAGGCTCCTGCAGCCCCTGGAGATGTGGTGATGCAGGAGCTCCCAGTGCAACCCAAATTCAGAGCCAGAACCTCTCAGCACTGCCCAGAAAAGCTTTGCCATGGGTGGCCCAGCTCCATCTCCCTGGTTTTGGACAAGTATAAATATGGTGATGTCACCAAAACCAAGTGAAAGCTGTTTTGGGGAAGGAACAGTCACTCTCAGTCTTTCTTTTTAGGAGGCAACTATGACTGACAAGTCACCTGCATGTGTCACACAACACAACAGGTTCCTGTGACTGATCAAACCCCCAGGGGCTTTTCCAGAGACTGAAAGGGCTTTTAAGTTGAGGAAAACACCTTTTGAAATCCATACAACCACATCACTGGCTCCTTTCAATGTGTAAATCAAGATCTTTACATTCAAGCCAATTGTTCACAAAATAGATGTTTATTGCAATTGTTGCCATGGCTTTTCATGTCACTGTTTTTACCTTTTTCTGCCATAAATGCCAAAATAAACACCATCTGCAATTGCTTATGAAAAGAACATTCCATAAACTATTAATTTGTGCTTCTTTAGCTGCAACAAACAGAAAGAGCTCAAATAAGTTCTCCAACAAGAATAAATGAGAAAAAATCACCTCAATGTAAAAAGTAATAGCATCTTGTAATTCCAGTGGCTGAGATCTAATAATGCAGCTTGGAATAGAAAAATTATTACCTCAAATTCCCATTTAATCAAATGGAACTTCTGCATTTTAAGTCTTGCAATTGTGTATGAATAACCCTGCATATTGTAGATGCTGTAGAAAATGAGGATTTCCATGGAAAATTGTAGCTTTTTAAGAAAGAACTTTGTGTCTTTCTGAGAAAATGTGCAAGATTTTATGGGGCAAGACATGACCATGAGCAAAAGAGCATCTTGAACCAGGTAAGTGCCCATGAGCCCAAAGCTCTCAAAGATTTACAGGGTGTTATGTGGTGGAAATGCTCAGACAAAGCCAAGAAGTTCAGGTATGGCTAAAATAGCCCATAAGGGGATAGAAAATAACCAAATTATTTTTTTAAGCATTAGCCTTAGAGTTCAATTTTGATAGTTATTAGAGTAGAATAAATGGATTTTTTTATCAATAACCATTCAGAGAATCAGAAAATTTCTGGAACCCAAATCTCTTGTTTCTTTTTTTCATTAATTCAGGTGTGCTCTGTGTATTTACCATCTCTGCACAAAATGCAGAAACCTCTTCAGCCTTCTGTACAAGGGCTAAATATATTTATTAAAAAAAAAAAAAGAAATCTCATGCCAACACTGTTCAGATAAACACCCAATTGACTGACAGCTAGTAGGTGTCACCTTCTAATTTAAAACCCAACTTAAATTTAACCATCATATTGTTGAAGAAAAGTATTACCTTTCATTCAATAATTACACTTAATTGGCTTGAAGATTTAAATGCTACATTGGCTACAAACATTTCAAGCTGTGCATGATGTCTCAGCCTCCTCAAAGACTCCAGTTGCTGCAGAGTTTGAGCCTCCTACTAAACTTATCATAGAAATAAAAAACAACAACTTTTTCCTTCCCTTTTCCTTATTAGTTGATGCAAACAAATGGCTCTACAGTCTGGACTCGGGGTAGGAAGGAATAATTCAACTTACCTTAAGGACCATCTCACTTGTATCTGCCAGAACAGTGAGAAACTTGGAATTTTCACCCAAATTTTAGTGGTGTGCAGGGAGGAGACCAAAAAGCAGCCGTAGCCCATTGAAGAGGCTGCTCTGGGCTTAGATGAGCTCCAGTACCCAGTTGAGCTAAGCCTAGTCACTGTGAGCCTTTGAAGACTATTTGTGTTACAACTCAGCCCTTGGCTTTATTCTTCCCTCTTCCAAGCCCTGCTTCGAACCCTTTTACTTGCACAGTTTGGGTTCACCACTCGTTCCTTCAAGAGCTCTTTCATGTTGTGACTTCCTTCATTGCGGGTTTGGAAAGGACCTCACAGAATTCAGCCTCCTCCATATCAACAGCTTTATTGCTCATAGAATTCTCCACAGCCATGTCCAGTCCTTCCTTGGACACCTCCAGGGGTGGGCACTCCAAACCTCCCTGGGCAGCCCCTTCTAGTGCCTGATTACCCTTTCCAAGGAGAATTCCTCCTGATGTCCCACCTGCTCCTCTCCTGGCCCAGTCTGAGGCTGTTCCCTCTGCTCCTGTCCCTGTTAACTGGAGCAAAGCCCAAACCCCCCCAGCTCCCCCTTCCTGGCAGGGATTGCAGAGAGTGAGAAGGTCCCCCCTGAGACATTGTCATACAAGAACAGAAAATCACCACCTGTTTTATTTGCTATCATAGCAAGCATGAGAGATACTCAGAATTTTACTCTCAGTGTACACTGAGCTCCCTCAATCCCCAGCCAAGCCACTGGAGGTGCCCAGACCCCCCACCCAGGCTCATGCAAGGGTAACACCTTCACACACACCTCTGCCTGCTGCTTTAGGGCTGGCTCTCCTGGTAACTCTGCTTGAGTTGGAGGCAGACCTGAGGATAAAGAACTGCTCCTGCTCAGTGTGTATCCCCCCAAAGGAATGGAGAAAACCTCAGGAAATAAGTGGCTGCAAAAATCAATAGAGACAACTTTCCACCAGAATGAAGTATTTGTCATTAAAAGAACAGCAAGCACATCAGGCCAGAGAGGAAAGACTTGAGCTGAAGGGAACACAACCAAAATGAGTTTGGGTCTGCCTGACAGTTGCTATCAGGGTGCCACAGGAGACAAAGGCAGCAGGGATACAAAAGAGACTGGAGTTGAAAAACAGATACTGCTATAGAGTGGGGGGGGAAAAATCTGTGCTACTCCAAAAATTCTTCAAACTGGCTGGAAACCTCATTCAGAAAAAAAAATATGGAAATCTAATTATCTAGCTGTATTTATATAACACAGCCAAGTCAAGAGGATGTTACCCAACCCCAAAGTTCCTAATCAGGGCTAACAGTTCCCATCAGAGGGTCAGAAGATGGGGGGTGACAGCCAAAAGAAATGACTCTGAAAAGCCCACAGGTCCCTTCTTGCCAAGAAAGAGCAAATGTCCTTTTCCTCCATCAAGTTGCACCAGAAAGAGGAGAGAAAACTGAGTGCACAGCAGCTGCTTGAAGGCTTTGGTTTCACAGCTAATGAAACTCCCCAGAAGGCTCCTCAGAGCCAGAGGAAAGAGGTCTTGCTCCCCTTTGCTCTTTTCTCCAACTCTTTACACAAAAGAAGTCCCCCGTTCCAGCTGAGGGCTCCTGCTGGAAAAGTGTGCCAGTGCCTGCCCTCACTGCAGAGGGGAAATATGGAATGGAGTTTGGATCCAGACAGGCCTTTTGCAGCCTGGAAGCACTAAGAGGAACCCTGAGATCAGGAACAGTTAAAAACATTCCCAAGTTTCCATAAAATCTCGGGAAATGCTTTTTTTTCCTCTGCTCTAGCCGGAAAAATCAAACTGGTGCCTGTTAATTAGGAGAGCACTAACAGAGGATGGTGTTAGAGATGAACAAAGCTTTTATTAATAAATCTTTCACTGTCAAGCAGCAGCATCTTGCTCCCTTTTGTCATGGGAGAAAATCTTTCATAGCAGTGGAGAACTGCTTTGTGAGCGATGGATTCAGTGCATTTGAAGTTCTGCTCCCCATTTCATTACAGTTACATTTCATCCAGAGGGTAAATATCAAACAGAACTCCAATCTTCTGAAAACATTCTGAGGTAAAAGCAGCACGGCTTTGGGCTGGAGATTTTTCATACCACTTCAGAATATTCATCTTTTTTTTCATTATTTTAATGTGTCAGGAGTCCAGAGATCTCATTCATTTGCTCTTGGAGAGGTAAGATGGGTAACAGGTGAGAATTGGTAGTGCCAGCGGTTCACTAAAGCCCAAAGTTACCCTATTTTGGGTCACTCATTTGTTACCAGCCCATGTAGACTGGCCTTGCTTTGAGCAGGATGAGGAAATAATAAGCAAATGCACTCAATCATCTGCCACTGGTCCTCTTAAAATGGTGCCTTAGGAACACAGGAGTGCCAAGCAAAGAGTTTAAATCCTTGGAGATAAGACTAATTTTGCAGTAAAACCTGATTGCGTTTAATAAACTGGGAAAAAAATCCAAACCCCATTCATCTCTATGAAAAAGGAGACACTTAATATTGCCAAGGGCAGTGAGTCCTTGCACATTCCACACAGGCACCAGGCTGGGAAAGGGGAAACCAGAATGTGTCCAGGTAGAGACCAACTAAGGACTGAATATTGAGTGTATAAAAGATTGTTAGTTGGAACTTGATCATCTTCAACTTCCCTCCCAACCCAAACCTTTCTATGATTCTATTTTATGATTAAGAACATGAGAAAGACACTTGCTGTTTGCGTACTGTGATTCTGGGTTTGTACTGACCTGAAACAAGGCAGAATGCACAAACACCACTAACCAGAAAATGCAATCTTCAAATTGACAATTCCAGCACTTTTCTTACTCACTTTTCATAAAATTCCCTTTCTAATAATTTGATTTCAACATTGATAAATAGATAGAATATCCCTTCAAATAGGTAAAATTTGCTTTTGCTTTGTGCTCACTCATAGGAGAATTTTCTATGAGTCTGAAATTTTGTTTAGGACCCTTAAGAAACACAATTTCATGCTTAAGTCACTCAGATGGACATGTTTCATTTAGGTCTCCTGCAAAACCATCAAGCTGTTCCAGTTTCACTTAAAAGGTTTAAGACCTGAGCCAGTAAAAAATATGAAACCAGTTAAATTACCCAATTGCCTTTTTTCCCTCCTCAGCTCAGAGGAACTGACACTTCAAACTTGGTTCAAACTCTGGTGACATGGGAAAGGTAAAAGTTTCCATTACAAGTTTCCCAGGAGGTCACATTTGCTCCTGAGAGCTCTGAGCTCCCAGTTATCCCCTGGATGTTTTAGCACCGGCTCAGCTGTTTGAAAAATCACTGCATTTCCTCAAAATAATTTGGCTTAAAGTGTTCCATTTCCATCGAAGTGGATGTTTCAAGGAGCACTTCAGTCTCCAAAACAGTTTGCAACCACAACAATGAACACAACTCCAACCATTTGTGCCCCAAGGCAGGTGGGAATCGAAACTGTGGGTTGGCCAAAGTCCATCTTTTGAAAGAGTTGTCCCCTCTCTCCTCTTTGAAGATCCACCAAACAGACACAACCTACATTATTTCTACTTCAGGTTTCCAGCCAGAGGCTCTCCTTCGAAATGAGTACCTCATATCTATTTATCTTCCTCTATTTGTCCTCTACCAGGTGTAAAATACACACCAGTGACTCCTACGAGCAGCTTCTGCTGCAGTTACTGAGCTGCTTTGCTGAGCACAACACCAAAATATATTATTGTTTTCATACAATTCTTCCCAAGGTCCTTTTATGGCTTCAGGATTTGATTTGTGTCAGGAAGAATTTGTGCCTTTATTAGTCAGCATGGCCTGGTTTGACAAATGTGTCTAATGTGGCCATATTATTTATTTTAATTTGCTGACATCCAATGACTGAGCAGAGGTCAGACTGGAAGCTCAAGGATTAACCAGCACTTGTTTCACATTCCATCTTTCAAAACCAATAAAACATGGCACTGTCTCCCCAGCTGTCTGTCAGTGAAAGAAAAGATACCTCATAAATAATAAGCAGCATTTTCTTTTAAATTAAACTTCTCAGAGAGGAAAATCCGAAGAGGACAATATGGATTAAGTGGTGTTAATTTAAAATAAACTCAATGAAAAGAGGAGAAATATCTGTTCTTTCAGTCCTCTGTGTTTATGGTAATGATATTTTAGATTAAATTGCTCAAAAACAGGGGAAAAGAAAGCACATAGAAAAAAGAAAATACCAGAATTATTACAAATTCATACATAGTACAATCTTTTGGCTCTTGCTCAGTACTGACATTGTTGTCAGTCTTCCTGTCTCTACCTTAAATGCTCTCTGGTTCCATCCAAAATTAAGGATTCACTCTCTCCATGATCCCACTGGTCTGAAAACAACACCTCACCGAGAAATTGCAATTTTACAGCACATCCTGTAGACTTTTATTTCTTTAAATATCTCCTATTTTTATACATGAGCAAATGATGAGTTCTTCATTGCATCCATCTGGCAGCTCAGCAAAGTGCTTTCTTTACAGGTTTTGGATGAGATAAACGTTGTTTGCCTAAAATGCTTTGTTACTCTTATGAGGAACACGTTGTTGTTCCCAGACTAAACTGATTTCAAGCAGTTTCTACACTTTGTGTGAAAATAAACAGTGCAATTGCTGCAATTATCTCAGCCACCATGGGAAGGGTAAATAATGTCGTATTGACCTCTCTGACCACCTCTCTAATATTTTTCAGTCAGGAATATTTATCTAAAAAGCAGATTTGGGTGGGTTTTTGATGTCTGTCTTAAATAACCATTTCAACCTTTATAATTTTTCCTAATTATGTGCAGGCTGCAATTAACTAATTACAAACAATGCATCCCTTTCAGGATAATTAAATTTGCAGTTCTTCTCTTATTTGTTGGCTGGTTTTAGGATGTTTTCACAACATGTTCTCTACTAATGTAGTGACGTCCCACTTTCTATGCCAGAAGCTGTGGTGGAAATACTATGAAATTAATTTGTTTGCTCAGTGATCAGTGGGTTCATTGAGGTTAAGATAACACAAGCTTGAGAAGGCAAGAGGTTGGGCTAGAATTGGAGACAGCCTAGAGGAGCAGAGCTCTGGAGACCACAGGATAAGCTGAACCTGCAGGAGAGAAGGAAAGGGGAGCAAAGGGGGTGAAACAATTCTACTGAGATAATATCTTGTATTTCTGTAGTGTTTTACTCCCACAAGCCGCTAAATGGTTTGCAAACTCTAATGGAACAAATCAAGAAAGCTTCCTGGGAATAGAGTTAATGTTCCAGGGAGCAGAGAGGCCATTGAGCATTCCAGCTCTTGGGCATCACCGCCTTCCTGAGCCATCCAAAGGGAATCCAGATCCCCCTTATGCACCCAAGCCCCTTCCACCCTGCGCGGAGCAGTCAGAGCAAACAGCTCCTCTGTGCTACTGCCAGGGCAGCCCTGGCAGCCATGGCACCAGTGCCAGGAATCCTCTGCCACCCTCCAGGCTCTTCTCTGACTGAGGAGGGGTAAAGGTAGACTCAAAACTGCAGAGCAGGATCAGAGTTGATTAAAACTTGGTTGTAATAATGCCAAGGTCATGGGTTCAATCCCCCATATGGGCCATTGACTTAAGAGTTGGACTCGATGATCCTTGTGGGTCCCTTCCAACTCAGAATAGTCTGGGATTCTGCGAAAGGCAGGACCTCGGCAGCAGCTCTTGGAAAGTAACACCCGTTACTCATTTTAATCACAATTAGAGACCCCACAGCTCAAACCTGTAAGGATCACATTCAAATGAAGATGGATAAAATCATAATCATCTAATTGTTCCTGCTCAGGGAAAAAAGACCATGGGAAAAAAATACTCAAAGAATCTACCTCAATAATCAAGAGTCAGAGTTTAGAACAAACACTGACAGCAGCAAGCCCAGGTGTGGAACTTACACAGAGAAAACAACAATATACACAAAAATCCATTTGTTGCAATTGTATCCTGAACAAAAAGTCATCTCAGTTGAACCCCAAAGGAGTGAGGGTTTATGGTGTTTTGAAGCACCATCCTCAATGCTTAAAAATAGCCATTTCTCTGGCACCAAAATAATTTGGATGCACAGTTAACACTGAAACTTGCACAAAGTCAAAACCATGGATTTTAACAGCAACATATAACATTTATCAATGTTTTATGTGGAAATTATTTGATTCTCCTTTTCCATATTGTATTCCAGCAGCTGCTAAACTGATACCAGCAGCAAACCAGAAAAAAAAAAAAGTAGGAATTACTCTGAGCTCTGAATTTCAGCGAGTGCTACAATTAAAGAGGGAAATGCTCCTTCTCTCACTAATAACAAATGCTACAGGCAACTGTAGCGATAATTAATAGAAAATATTGTTATGTAAATGCAACTAATTGCCTTAATTGCCTCTGTACTACTTATGTTCTGTATTTGTATCTATTAGTAGTACTTTTCCCGCAGTAATTGCTGCTCTGGATGGTCACACCAGACAGACACACAGACAGAAAAACCCTGCTTTGATTGAGGGTGCTCAACATGACTGTCAGAACCAGGTGCCTTCTTAACTAATCTAAGAAATAAGTTTTGCTGTCTGAAGATGGGGGAAAAATTATATAAAATTTGTTCTGTGAAACTCTTATTTCTTCCCTTAGAATGGACACCTATAGAATTTTTTTCTCCCCTTCCAGAGTTATAAACTTTTTAAAATTTCCTTGAAAAATGCCAAAGACCACAAAGAGGGAGATGCCCAGGGATGCTGTTGGTACACAGAGATATGTGTGAGGCCCAGAATACTTTCTCCACCCATTCCTGCCTAAGTTCTTTAATTTTTAGGGCTGTCCTCACATTCATCTTAGTGAAACCATTTTATGAAATTATCTGTCCTAAGGAAACCAAGGCAGGGAAATCCAAAGGAGAACAGGGATGGGAGTGACCACCCCTGGCTCACCTGGGAGCTGCTGCCTGAAAAGCTGGAAGAGCATATTTTGACCAGTTGAAAAAGCCACACAACCAACAAAAACAAACAAACCTCCAAGCTGGGAGATTCGTAAGGCATAAAAAGGTAATATCTCCATCACATCTGCCCAACTGAGGCAGAAGAAAAGGGGAGAAAGGTCAGTCCCATTTCCAGGTGCAGTACGTGCCTGTAGCCCCACCAACACAGCACCAGCACATTAGATTTACATTCTCATGTTCCTGGAGCTGAAAGTCGCTACATTTGGAGCAGTTTAAACACAAGATTGAAATCTTCTTACTGGACTGCGGTTTTCCTTATGGACCCCAGCCCAGAAAGGCCAGCAGAGTTGATGCACAAACACACCTACTCATTTATGGATTCAGATTTGTTGTTTAGACACAGTTAAACACGTGCTAAAGCTGAAGCCTGGGGTATGCCCAGCTTGAGGGATTCCTCTGAGATACAAAAGTAGAAACTGCATGTTGTGTAAACAAAATGCAGACTGAAGAGTTTGCACCTGGGCCTGGGGCTTGTTTAGGGGAAAGACAGCACTAAAGAACCTAAAAATGAAATATCCATACCAGTAGAGCACTATAATAAATCCAGTATCAAACTGATATTCACAACTTGAGTTCTTACACAAACTGCTTTTAAATGGATAAACACAAGAGGCACAAAATCCTCCATTATCTATTAAAGGCTTTTAGTGCTTTATTAGTTTTGTTGCTATAATTCACTTCTGATTAGCTGGGTGGTTAAACAGGCATTGCCAAGTGCTGCTCAAGTGCATGAATTTCTTTTCCAAGTGCAGCAGTGGCATTTCAATGTACTCAGTGGCTTCTCCTCAGGTGCTATGGCCATGCCTGCAGTGTATAAATGAACTGTCATTTGCTTTTTTTAACCATGTTCTCATCTGAATTCTCATCTAGACATAACATGTTGAAATTTTGGAGTGCTGAGCAAAGCTCCCCTGCTAGGGGAGGATGATAATGCAGGCCCAGGTGGTTCACAGGGGGGTGAGAGAGGAGGACGTGGATGGGAGGAAGGACATCCATTGTGACCCAGCCCTGTGTGCTCCTGACCCAGCAGGGCAGGTGCTAATGAAGCATTTCCATGCAACGCTCCAGATCCCAGCATTTAAATTCCATGAGCTTCCCTCAGGCTTAATTTGTCCCTGCAGGATAGAAACTTCCAGCAGCCATGAAAGAGACTACAAATACAAGCAGCCAACTCCACTAACCTTGGAGGGGCATCAGCTGCAATTTCCCTTCTCATTTATCCTTGATCATCCCAACTCCCCCAGAGTTCTTGGCCTCACACTCAGAGCTGCCACTTTGAAAAGCTAAACTCTCATCTTTTAGATGAGTTCTATTTGTCAAATAAGTCAGATTTTTCTAGAATACTAAACATTTTCAACTTAATCCCCAAATCATGGAAATCAATAAAATCTCTCCTCGATGTGAGTTGCCTGTGTGAGGTGTGCCTGGGGCTGGGGAAATGTGGAGTATTTGATGGTTATTGCCAACACGCAGCACCCAAAACAGTCCGTGGGAGGTTTGGAAGACAAACCTCATCCCTGCAGTGCAGTTTGGTGGATTGCCAGGTCAAAACCTCCCTGGAGAAAGATCCCAGGGGTTCCAGTGGGGAAGGGAGCTGGGCAGGGAACATCTCTATTGCAAACAGGCTTTTCTCCAAGCCCATAACTAAACTGTGCAGTAATCCTGGGAAATGGTTGAAGCTCATCCGTTCTGCTCTCACACAAGGAGCTGCTCTGGAGAGTCAGCAGCT
Source organism: Sakesphorus luctuosus (assembly GCA_013396695.1). Lineage (NCBI taxonomy): Eukaryota > Metazoa > Chordata > Aves > Passeriformes > Thamnophilidae > Sakesphorus > Sakesphorus luctuosus. The sequence continues at coordinate 949,214 of VWZD01001387.1, read as the reverse complement.
GCTGAACTGAACTCCAGGCATGAAGCAGAGTCTGGGTTTGTTCAGTCACTTCACTTCACCATGGAAGAGTTTGGAAAGCTTGGAAAAGAGACCATCCTCTTATTTTCTACCTGTCCAATTATGAAAATTCAGAGGGACTGTTCCAGCCTGGTGCTTCAGGTGCTGCTGGAATACAAATAGTTAGGGGCATTCAATCTATTTTTAAAAACTGTCAATGTTCTCCAAAGAGCAGATACCAAACTTGTGAATACTGACATACAGGCCATTCCCAATAATCAAATATTCATGGCATGGAACATTCTGTGCCATTTATCACACAGGATGGCACACCTGAGCATGGAGCACAACCTGGGCAGCTTCGGGCTTGGCTCATTTCAACACAGCCTTACCAGAAAGGAAAAAAAAATAAATCTGGTTGTTTTCTTCCTGAACATTTCTCTGGAATTTTCATCTACGTGTGTTCAAGGTCGTATCAATTAAACACTCCATAATACGAGAGTTATTCTGTCTTGGAAAAGCAGCTTATTTAGGGAACAGTTTGATTTCATAACATATTCAAATTGCATCAGAATCACTTGTGCCTAAATCCAAAGCTTTGGAAATAAAAATATTGCTGTATTGTGCTTCACTTAATACTGAAAATCCCATGATCCCATTTTCTCTGCCACCATGGCAGGATAAAAGAATTCTTATTGCCAAACATTCTTTCCTGAGCAACCCATTAAAGTGCAATTTTCAACAAATAGTTCTGTGTCCCCAGAATGGATCACAACTTCTTTGTGTCACTTTGAGTTTCTGGAAACAGAATTTGTGGGGGAAAATGTTCCTAAAGGCTCTTTATAGCATTCCCTGACTAATGGCAGATCAATGTTAATTGAGCACAATTCACTAATCGGCCAAGAGCAACAAGAACAAACAAGGGGAGATGGAGCAGCATTGGAGCAGAGTTAGAGTAGATTTAGGTTTTTGTTAAAATACTGGATAGTTGTGAGTTTGAAAAATGAGTCTAAGGAATCAAAGCAAAACTTTAGCTGGAAAAAACCCTGCAGCTCTTTACAGTGGTGTATGGGAGGTCATTTCTGAACAGACACACTCAAGGCAAGGTTCAGACCAGGCACCTCAGGAAAATCAGGTGGCAACCGAGCACATTGAGATTGTCCACATTATATTAACAAATTTAGTTGAAATGAATGGAGTGGGGGAAAGGGGTGGGAGATAACCTGACTCCAATACAAATTCAGAAAGTGCTTTAGTGTCTCCAGGTTGAATCCTCAAATGGCTCTAGCCCTGAAATCTCTTTTCTAGGCAGCCAAGCTCCTCTCCAAAACCACAGAAGGATGTCCAGGGAACGCTTTCTAAGAACCTCACCGAGTGTTCCGTTACTTGACCTCCACCATTCCAGCTGCACCTGAGCTGAGCCAGAGCATTCCCAGGCCCTGGGATGCTCCCTCAGCCATGCTGTTGCACCAAGGAAAATATTTATTTCCTTAACAGCCATCACTCTCAGTGGCAATAATTGTGCTGCCATGATTCTATTCTGTTAGTAAATTGTGCATTGACTTAATTAAGACAATACACTTTACTCTGAGTTCTGCTTCAAGTGGCATTTTAGGTAAAAAGCAGAATGCAAAAACTCCCCTTGCTGAGGGAGCAGCAGTTCCATGAGGAAAGGGCTGTTTTGCTGGGCTGGACTGGGCAGTTTTACTCTCTGCTCTCACTGACATCTTTGGGTACCACTCAGTGTAGAACAGCAGAATGACAAAATAGCTGCTATTAAATGTTCAGAAATCATATTAACAGAAACCATAAATCACAGAAAAGGGAAGTTAAAGGAGACAAATATGTACACAGAGAATCTCTGCTTTTGCCTGTTGTGACTGGTCATAACTCCCTCAGTAAAGTTCCTTTCAAAGTGATTCATTGTGGAGCAACAACTGCAAGTGTTACTGATGGTTTGAAGAGTAGGGGGCAAACATTTAGAGATTTTTCTCTTTTGGATTCTCTGACCCTCCATCTGAACAAAGATTGAATGGGAAACATTAACATAGAATTCTTTATACTCCAGACAGTAAAAAAATATTATCTTTTAAGTTGTACTGGTGAAGTGTGTACTCTGAAAAATTCAATTTGATGCATGGGGAAGTCCTTAACTAACTGCAAAAAAGATTCTCCCCTCAATTACATAGAAAAAATCATTATGGTCCAATAAAAGCCTAGCAAATATGAAGAGACTTCAGTTAAATGTCTACCAATATCTTTCAAAACACATTAAAACAGGTTAGTGAAGAATCAATACCCGCTGTTTCTCTTGCTTTCAGTTTATGGATGTTTAAAGCTTCTTCCACAATGATGACACCCTAAAGCAGTAACTTTGAATAAAGCACACACAGTGCCTCTCTTTGTACTTAAAAATGTCAGGGGCTGTTTATTTATCATTTCCAAGAAGTCCTTCAATATTGAATAATTGCCATTTTATGATACTAACCCTCAAATATCAGAAAAATCTGGAGGAGGGGCAGGGCTGCTGATGGAGGTGCTGATGATTGTTCTCTCTAACCCCTTCACTGCCCAGTGGCTGCAAAACCCAATGACTCCAAGGGGATAGAAGCAAAATCCTCCTCCTCAGCCATGGGTGGAGAGCAGGAAGGCAAAGATCTGCTCCATCGGCCCTGCAAGTGTCCAAGGCCAGGTTGGACAGGGCTTGGAGCAACCTGGGCTACTGGAAGGTGTCCCTGCCCATGGCAGGGGGTGGCATGAGTGGGCTTTAAGGTCTCTTCCAGCCCAAACCACCCTATGATTCTGTGAAGGGCAATACAGAGCAGGGTGGATGTTCCTTGTTTCCATCAAGTGCCTTCACTAGGTGCAACTCCTGAGCTACTTTAGGAGACTGAGCAACACAACGGTTATTTCTGTGACTAAACATGTCCTTTTGTGTGTCATTACAGAGAAAACCTGGCCAGAGCTCAACAGGCACAGATCAGAATCATCCCATAACCAAATGGCATCCTTGCTTATATAAAGGCAGGGAATGGGAAGACAATTCAAGCACTGTGGTGAGAGGGGGCAGAAAAAAAAATACATTCTAGCTTTTATTTTAAAGCTACTGAGCCCTGATCAAGGCAACATAAGCACTTGCTCTGCCACTTGACAAGGGAGACATCTGCTCTGTGCATGTGGCAGAGGCAGGCAAAGCCTCGCTGTCTGACAGCCCCAGCTCTCCCATCCATCATCCCATTGCTGTGCCACGCTCACTTATTCATTAGCATTCTGCCAAGCTCACCCACTGGAGCTCCACTTATGCAAAGGGTTTCTCATTTACCAAGTTTCAGCCCAAAATACCATTAGTGGAGATGAAGAAAATAACATTTCCATACAGAAACAATGAGCTGTACCTGTGACACCCATAGAGGAAAATTCACTTTGACAAGCTACTGCTTGAACTTCATGAGCGTCTTGTCATCCAGCCAGCAGAGCACTGTCTGCTTATTAACATGCTGCTGAAGGATGGTTTGTTGTTATTTTTTTCAAAGCCTTATTTCAGGACCAATTTGTCTTATCATGCTGATGATAACAAAGACTACCAGGATATGCCCATTGCAGCTCTTTGACATCCACTCATGAGCAGCTTCAGAAACTTCTTGTGTTTCACAGTAGCACTTTTTTTAATTTCAGACTTACTTTCTTTCCCCACACACATTCCTGTGTCAGGGTGATGTCAGTTATGAACCCCAAACTACAAATCTCTGCAAGCAGCAAAGATTAATGCTAAATAGCACAGTTAAAAAATGTGTATAGCTTTTGACTGATTGACCCTTATTTCTGTGAGTGCCACTTTTTACCTGCTTAAATCCCCTTTATGCCAGCACTAAAAAGAGGGAAATCTACTGCTTCTTACTCCCCCATAATGGAGGGAATTTCCTCAAGGTAAAAGACTGCCAAATAACTGAGAGACCCATCTAAGCTTGCACTGCCCATGAGAAATGGGCTGAGGAGCCCAGAACAGGAAAGCTGCCTGACTTCTGGAGCCCTTGCATTGCAACAAGGATTTTCCCTTGCTCCATCTCCAGGAAACAGATGCTCTTCACACCCCCAAGGAGAGACCTGCACAGCCCTGAGCACCAAGGAACAGAAACAGGCTTTCATTTTGCTTCCTGATGCCTCAGTCTGACAGGCCTGAAAGGAAGACCTGCATTACATTCATGTTCTTTGCTTCAGACTCGGTGTGATTTCCACCAGAATGCCAATGAAGTGCTACTTTCCAGCATTCCATTAGAAGAGGAACATCCAAAGTTTATACCTCCCACCCATGTAAAACACACTGGGATGCCACTTATCTGAGAGAGAATGTGTAGAGAGGGAGAAATTCTTCCTAGTTCCTGTTTTGCAGGAAGGCAATCTCATTGCAGAGGCAGGAGTGCTTTGGGGGCTAATTATGCATTGCTGGTGCAGCTTTAATTACAGCAGCACAGCTTGGGTGAAGGTTCTGCCAGTGGTTGATGACACAACAGGATCTGCACTGGGTGACAGCACGGCCTGGGAGGGGACACAGCACGAGTCAGAGCTGGGAGAAAAATCATTGGACAGATATTGAAAAGCAAACCTTATTTATCTGAATATCTTCCAATAGAGAGCCTGGGGTTGCAAATCATTGCTTTACATTTGGTTTGCTGCTTTACCTCAGAAACAGGTCCTCTAATTCTGCATGGAATTGGGCCCCTAAACCATCAAGTTCCTTGCTAGATAATTCGATCAGAGGTACAGCTGTAACCAAAATTTGTAGAAAACACTCATTTGAACACTTGAAAAAGGGGCAGGGGAAAGGATTCACTTTGCAGTTTAGGCACAGGGTATGGACATCTGACCCAGGCTGAGCTGAAAGCCTGAATGCAAAGAGGATGAAAACATGTTCTAATTCTGTGGGAAGCTAAAAATCCTTAGCTGGAGGAGGGATGGAAGTTTACCTGCACCTCAATAGTTCTGCCAGAAGAGACAGAAATCCTTTCCTCTGCATTTCCCTCCACCTTCAAAAGGCCATTTCTGGAGAGGAGTTTGTGTCTTGGCTCCACAGGAGATTAGCTCTAAGTTATAACTATGCAGGTACTTCATTTATTCCTTTCAAACACAACCATTCAGAAAGGTAATAAAATCTGAGGCTTCTGAATATTTCAGCTGTTAAAGAGTAACTTCTGCCTAGAAGCTGAAAACCTGTCTTGTTCACACATTTCAGCAGTGAGAACCAGCAATTTGATGTTTCAGCAATTTGACTGCAAGAGCTCTTGATTTTGTTGTACTCTCCCCCCAAAAATGCCTGAGCTTAAAAGGTCTTCTAGAGGTTAAAAAAGAAACTCACCTGTTTCCTCTCAAAAGCAAACCCTTCACTTTTATTGCACTATGCTGAGAGAAGGAAAGTTCAGAAAGCTCCTGTGGGTCAAATGTCAGCTCTCTTTGGTTTTTCTCCTCCTGCTTGAAGTTCTCCAAGCAGGGATCAATATTTGCTGTAAAACCCAGGCCGGGGTAGGTGAGTTACAGATGGAGTTTCATTCATTGAATCCCTCTGTGTTCCTTCCTGCTTATTAGTTCAGATGAAATCTTAGAGGTTGGCTGAGCCTGGAGTTTTGTGTGTGTTGTTTCCAAGGCTCACAGAACTTTGTGTTCTCTGCAGAAATGACACTTCTAATTAGCAGAGCAAGTAATCACATTAATTGAGAAGATGCCTCCTAGTCATGTCTTTACAGCTGCTATTTGATGGCCCAGCTTGAGCAGTGTCAGAGACCACCAGGAAACTCCTCAGGGTTCACAGGGGGAAAAGCCTTGGACAGAGCACTCCATCAGCACCTGAGTGGCCAGGGATGGTCATTATTGCCCTGGAGATTTATTGCTCAGGTCGAAGCAAGACACTTTCCCTCTTCTCAAGCTTTTTCCTGGCAGTGTTTTTAATCTCTACCCTCCTCTCACGTTCTGCTGCCCTCTCTGTTATTTTGCAGAGTGATTATGGGCTCACACAGTGGACAAGGGAGCCCCTTTGGCCAGTGGAAAGCCTGAAACTGGGGCAAAACATCCAGAAATGAGGCTAAAGGTATCTGCCATCCTATGGAATTATTCTGCGTTCTCCACAGGCCCACAAGCTCAGAGCTAAAAATAAAAGCCAGAGCCATTTGTTCTGCTTGCTCTGGCTCTGTGGCACAGACGTGATTGCTTTCAGGTGATAAAGAGCCTTTCTCTGACACAGCAGCTTTTATTTTTATTATTTCTATAAGCACAGCATTGCATTGCCCAGAGAAAACAACCAGTGAAAATGCAAGACAACAGGATTTTTAGAAGGCATTTCTACCAAAATCTAACTCAAACTTTCACTTCCAAGGCACAACTTCAAGTACTTCTCAGGAAAATATTACACACAACTAACACTTTAAATATCAGTTATCTCTTTGCAAACCCCTGGTACTGCTGCACTGAAAATCCAGGCTGAAGGGAACAGCCTGTCTTGCTTTCAGGTTCAGAAACAAGATCCCCTCTTTATTTTTATAAATATACAGGGAGATATTCATGGAATGAAGGAACTTGGGGATTATTACCAGGGGAAAAGAGTGAGCCTTTCAAAACAAAGATTATTTTTAAACCTGTGGAAACAGAATGCATAAAACACATGTTTAGGTGGACTTTTTTCTGATTCCTTTTGGGCATTTCCTACAATTACTCAAATGAATAAATCCCAGGAGTTGTGAAAGGGCAGGTTAATTCCCTGGCAGCGTTCGAGTGCCCTTTTCCCCAAAATTTGAGTGCCCCTTTCCCAGTTTTAGAGTGCCCCTTTCCATAATTATTGAGTGCCTTTTTTCCCCCAAATTTGAGGGCACTTCCCAAAAATTTGAGTGCCCCTCCTCAATTTTTCAGGGCTCCTTTCCCCAAAATTTGAGTACCCCTTTCCCCAAAATTTGAGTGCCCCTTGCCCCAATTCTTCAGTGCCCCCTTTCCCCAATTTTTACCCCACTATTTGAGTGTCCCTACATTAATTTTTCAGTGCCCCTTTTCCAAAAATTGAGGGCCCCTTTCCCCAATTTTTGAGTGTCCCTCTCCCAATTTTTGAGTGCCCCTCCCCAAAATTTGAGTGCCCCTTTTCTCCAATTTTTCAGTGCCCTTTTCCCCAATTTCTGTGTGCCCCTCCTGAGAACGTTGAATCCTGGAGCTTCCACCATGAGAACAAAAAAATTGAACCACATTTCAAAGAATTCTTCTACCAAGTTATAATGAATGTCAAAATCTCCCAGGTACTTTTCGTTTTATAAAAGAAACCTTTTTTTTTAAACCCAAGGTTTACAGTTTGTTGCTGTAATCACTTTATGGAGATACTGAAAACATGGAACTCTATAAAACAACCTTCAGAACCTCTGCAAGGTCTTTTCTCCAAAGAACTTTTACATAAGAAAAGTGAGTTTTCTCTGTATTCATTCAAGTTGAGCAGGAACAGAAAACCAAGCACAGATGATGGTAAATAATCAACTCAAACTACACAGGCAAGACAATGCTCTATTAACTCACAATTCTCTCTGTAGGTTTAGAATATAGAAGCACATCTATAAATACAACATTCACACTGAAAGGGAAAAGAGAAGGGATTTCAACTTCATTACCAAGGGAGAGTGTTCTGTCACCCCCCTGCACCTTTCTGAGGGCTCTCCCTTCTCCAATCAGCATATTTAGATGTGTTTCTAGATGTGTATCAGCTTTTCAGAAGCTGAAATAATTGATAATTCACTGGTGACTCCCATTGAATTGGTATCAATGCTGTTTATCTTCTCGGGGGATTTTGGCAGAGCTTTATACCTTACTAAAGTAAAATGTCAGATAAAAGCATAAAAAGGAAGTTTATTTAAAATGTGGATGAAGTGCAACCCTGGAATGAAGTAGATTTAAGCCTAGAAACTTCCATAGTGCCTTGCTGATGTTGAAGAATAAACTTACAGGGTATAATATCATGCATTTATTCTATAGGCAAATGCAAAATGCCAATTTTCAGGCACTTTTATACTGACATTCATAGTACTGAGAAGGAAAAAAAAAAAAGAAGAAGCACAGAAGGAATTCTAATTTATGGTAAAATCCACTGGAGTTATTTGAGTTGCACAGGAGGCTGGGGAGCAATAAAATGGGCTTGCAACCACATTGTGTAATGAAGTCCATGGAGGTTGGGAGATGCTCAGAAAACTACGTTAACATAAAAAAATTAATTAAAAAGGCAAGGACTTATTTCCAGCAAAAGTTTTCAGATTCTGGAATATACATTATTTTGCATAATAAGAGTCAGCTCTTTTCAAAAGCTTCAATAGGAAGTAGAAAGGATCATCGTGGATAAGAAGTTTACTTCTTTTTAGCCACCTAGAAAAATGAGACATTAGGACTAAAAGCTGGGAATTGTATTTCCTAATGCCTTTTACAATTGCACAGGATCAGGGAAACATATTTAAGGTCACTGTAACAGTTCTGTGGTATTACACAAAATCAAGAAACAAATTGATTTCTAATCATCAGAGTAGGAAGATTCTGGAACATCTTCCTGGCAGAGTCTGATCATAACATTTCATGAACAAGATTATTTCATATGAGAGGGAAATGACTGGTTATAGAGACCATAGCCTTAGGTGCAGTGGGTCCAGTTTTCCTTTCTTGTTAATTGATCCAAGCAAATAACATAATGGAACACAAAAAAAAACCAAACCAAAAACAAACAACCAAAGGCAAATTTCACTGCACACACCCAAACCCACAAACCATCTGCATTTCTGAAACAGTCTCTCCAGTGCCAGGAAAACCCGGAAACAGGAACCAAACTGGAACTACACAAGCAACACAACCTGAGCAGCTCAAACAATATTCCCACTGTGAACTGGAAAGTCTTGGAGCTCAACACACACAGTGGGATCTTGTTTTGGGACATTATCAAGAGAAAGGCAAACTCTACAGCGCTAAATGGGAAGAACCACAGGGCTTACTGCATATTTTGGTTCCAAACAGCCAAGATATGCAGTGACTTCTCCAACTTAGCATTTTCTAAGCTCATTCTATTGCAATCCCATTATCCACACTGTAAAAAAATATATATTAAAAAAAAGAGGAGGGCATCATGAGTGTAAAAAAATATATACATAAAAAAATAGGAGGACACCATGAGTGTTCCTCCCCTCCCTCAGACTCATAGTTCTGCCCCAGCCAGCAGAGCACTGCACTCTTCCACGAGGTGTGGGTGTGGAGAGGACAGCAGAGAGGCCCCAGCCCTGGGAAGCTGCTGAGGACATGCCCCAGGTGCCCCTGAAGCAGCCCAGCTCCCCCTCACTCCAACAGTCAGGAGCCAACCCTGCTGTGTTCCCCAAGCCACTCACAACACCTCCAGGGGACTTCATTAAGCAGACATCATTAATTAGCACTGTCATTACCAGGCTGATGAAGACAACAGCATGCCCAGCTTTCAGCCACAAAATTGTAAATAAAAGCAAAGGATCCCTTAGCCCTGACAGTTCTCACAGCCCCTTTTGTTTCCAGCCCATTAATCCCACTCTCAGGTGAGGAGTTTAAGCACAAATTGGCAATACTCTGACTTCAATAAAGCCTAAGGAAAAAATAACTGTTTCTTTTTTAAAGTGTATAGATACGCCTTCAGCCATGCTTCAGAAATGGTTTGGAATTCAATCCTAAGCCAGAAACTGTAACAATACATCTTATTATTAAATGTGAAACACTGGGTTCTGCTGCCAAATAAATCTGCAGCGGCACAAAGTCCTCCAGGACTGTCCCCTGTTCCACCTCCGAGTTTTTCCCATCACTTGCTGCCCAAGGCCCAGTTGCTTGGTAGCTTTTCCCACCTCTCTCCTCCACCTCCTCCCTTCCAATCCTACTGTTCAGTTACTTGTTAAATCATTTTTGTCAAGATAATTGGAATTCCCTGAGCCTGATGCACCAATTTAAGGTGAAAGGCACATACTTACTTGCTCACCCAGAGCCACTGAACCAATTTCCCTCCTGGCAGTCTCCCTCTAATAAAAATATTTTTCTCTCTTTTTCCTTAAAAGCTCATAAATACCTCTTTGGTAGAGAAAACCTCTGACCTTTGGGTCTGGCTGCTGCATCTTTGTGAATGACAAAATGAACTCACCAGAGCAAGAGCCTTTGAGAGAGATAGATGTGGATTTAAACTCCTTGGCCTCCAGCTCTCCCATCCCCATTTTTCCTCCTGCAGAGCTTTGCCCTCTGCTCCCCTTCCCTGTGCCCAGAGCGTTTCTGAGCAGAGGTGACAACTCCAGGAGCAAGAGCTCTTTTCTTCCTCTTAAACCCAAATATCTGCTGAAGACAATGTGCATTATTTCTGCTTCTTGGCTTTTGGGGGAGTTTGTGGTCAATGTTCTGTTGTGCTTTCAGCCCCATTCTCTGTGGATTCAGCTGGAAAATTCCACCCAGAAATGGCAAGCCAAGGTGTCTGGATGGAGTTTTTCCTTCCATGCCTGAGAAGGGGACCATGGGCACAACCAGCTGCTTGCAGGTGAATTTGTGTGGCAGTTGCCTGGCAACTCACAGCAGGAAAGATTTGAAATCCAGCATTTGCAGCTCATTTTAGAGGAGTTGAAACCACGCCAGTTTTTATCTGTGGGAACAATGGAAAAGAGCTTCTTTGTAAGAACAGGAGGTGAGGAATATATCCAAAGCACAGGGCCAAAGGGAGCCCTAATGGGACTCTCAAGTGCAGCAGAAGATGAAACTCAAACACCAACATGAACTCCCTGACATTTTGAGTCCAGGTTCAGAATTCCCCAAGTCAAGCAAAGAAAAGATTGTTCAAATACCACGTATGTTTTTTAATTAAAAAGACCAGAGGAGGAAAAGGGCTTTGATAAGATAAGGTGGATTGTGGCAAGGGCAGGTCTGAGTGGACTCTGTTCCAGGCAGAAAATTAGTGCCAAACACTCCAAAAGGCCATTTAGAATCATCAGCTGAGGATGGACCGAGCTGGAGGTGCTACATATTTTCAGCAATAATATTTTAAATAAAAATTCAATTTCTGAAGAGAAAACTGCAACACTGAAACCAAAACATAGTATTTTTTTTGTTTGGTTTGGTTTGTATTTTTGAGTACTAGAGGAAAACACCACCACCAACACACAAAAAGGAATAGAATAAATGAAAGGTTTCATTTTAACCCAACTCACTGTATTTCTCTTTGCTGAATTGATCTGGACAGCTTTGCTTTCAATCCACTTTAATTGAAAATATAAAAATGAAATATTACATTTTTTTCCCCTCATAAATAATTCCAATTTGATGGTCTGCAAAAGCCTGGAAGGTTTCAGCTTTTCTTGTTTCAGCTGTGTACAAACCAAATATTTCTATGATGTAAATGTCAAGTTTCATTTAAAATAAAATCTATCCTGAAGAGCTGCAAAACCAGTACAAAAAATATCAAAGCAGCAGACTCATGCCTTAGGTAGTTTTTAACTCAAGGCTGACTTTGGCCGGAATTTTAAAATGCAGGTTCCAGGTGGCATTGGGATGTCAGGATTATATTGCAGCCAACTGGGCAGTGGCTGAGTCTCCAGATGGAATCAGGAGGTTCCACACACACTTTGTGTCATTGGAAGGTGACAAGCCCCAACGTGCTCAGAGGTGTTTTTGCTCCCCAATACATGCAGAATTCCAGAAAAAAATACTTTTAAAATGAAAAGAGGTCATGATGTCACATATTTAGTTCACTATTAATGAACACACCACTGTGTGAAGGTTCGAATCCTAATCCATCCCAAAATACCGCTTGTTCTTTACTTGAGGACTTCAGTGTTTGGGATTTGAGATGCCCAAGGCAGCTCTTTAATTTCAACAGGTTTAGTTCTCCATCCTTAATTTAAGATGGATGGATGGATGGATGGATGGATGGATGGATGGATGGATGGATGGATGG